>JARQOD010006540.1:0-42461 GCA_033576555.1 Oophaga sylvatica | reverse complement strand
CCGAATACTCCAGCTAACTCCATAGCTGTACTGCCCGGTCAGTATTGTGGTGGAGCCTTCTATGTGGTGAGAACAGAGTCCTTCTATGCTAGGCCTAGCTAAAAGTCCTTGTTCCTCCTGACCCCGATTACGTACCGACACTTCAAGGGCTGCTTTCTGCGACCTAAGGTCCAGTAAGACTCTGGTTATTCCGTTACTATGAGTGAATCAATAGCAACTCCTCGGTCCCCAGTGACCGGATAATTAGTGTAGGCAATTCACTACCTAAGGCACTGCTCCGTCCTCTCCACTGTGCCCTTCGCCCTGCTTTCCATTCTCAACACAGGCACTGCACACTTCCTAAGGTAGTACAAGTCAATCCTTTCTTGCTTCTTCCTTGGAGCTCGCTGACAGATTCTCAGTATACTCCTAGTTCAGGAACACATCAACTGAACTTCACTGTCCTTGGGACAGGCGACTGAAGTTTCTGCTGCAAACTTTCCTTTCTTCAAAGCTGTCTCTGTCTTCGGGTTAAGGAACAGCTCTGACTAGGCTAAGATGAACTGGCTCACCCTTACTAGCCTCCACTTTATGAACTGCTGACAGGAACCAACTGAGTGACTGTCTTTCACTTCACTTCCTGGAAGACTTCTCACTACTCCACGAATCCAGACTAGACTGACTTGTCTCTGCTGCATGTCACAAGCTTATATACCCTGAGGGTGTGTCTAAAGTGTGAATGGATGATGTGAGCTTTAACTGTTACCTTTCTGTGCAGACTCCAGGATAATGTGTGCCTTACACACCAGGGCTACACATCCCCCCTTGGTAAAATACAGCACTCCCGGGCTGTGAAATATAAGAAGAAAGACATTTTGTTTTGCATTTAAACAATTAACATCTAACTCGTCCCAGCAGGGAGGTGAGAAATTCTTAAAACGTTGCATTGTATACAATGGTCGTTAGTAAAATACAAAAGTATCAAATCATCAAGACATTCAATAAATACACATAGTATTCTTGTGAAGGACCCGCACCAAACCTTCAACGTGGGTCCTGGGTGCAGGGCTGCCACTAGGAATTTCGGGGCCCCATACTGGCAAAATTTATGGGGCCCCCTTGAGACTCCGCCCAGGCTCCACCCCCCCAGTTCCGCATCCACCCTAGCTCCTCCTCCACCACGCAAACCTTCCAAAATCCCTCCGCCCTTTCATGGAAAAACTTCACTTCTGCACCATGCCCTCACCAATGACACATTCAGGCTATGTGCACACGTTCAGGATTATTTGCGTTTTTTCCGCAGGAAAAAACGTGTCAAAAACGCATGAATTAAGCATCCTATCATTTAGAATGAAGTCCGCAATTTTTGTGCACATGGTGCGTTTTTTTCCGCGAAAAAAACGCATCTCGGAAAAAGAACCAACATGTTCATTAATTTTGCGGAATTCTAGCCTTTTTCCCGCTATATTATTGACCTAGAAAGTTTACCGCGGAAAAAGTCTGTTTTTGCTCAGGAAAATTCTGCAAACATTCCTGAACGTGTGCACTTCGCCTAACCCCAATCACTCGATGAATATGCACCATTTTGCTTGTTTAGTATAATACACCCCATAGTCCTCCATATATTATAATGTGCACCACAGTCCTCCATATTGTAAAGTGCACACCCCATAGTCCTCATATAATATAATGTATCCATAGTCCTCCATATAGTATAATACACTCCTAATAGCCCTCAATATATTAAAATACACTCAGTCATCCATATAGTATAATACACTCCTCATAGTGCTCCATATAGTATAATGCACCGCCATAGTCATCCATGTAGTACAATTCACTTCCCATAGTATAATGCACCCCATAGTTCTTCATATGGTATAATGTATTCCCCATAGTCCTCGATACAGTATAATGCAGCCCACATATAGTATAATGCAGTGACCCTATAGAGCATAATGCAGCCACCCCACAGAGCATAATGCAGCCACTCCACAGAGTATAATGCAACCACCCCACAGAGTATAATCTAAACCCCCATAGAATTGAGCCCCCTTTATAGTATAATGTAGCTCCTCCATAAAATACAATGTAGCCCTACTCATATAGTATAATGCAGCCCCCATAGAATATAATGTAGCCCCCTCATAAAGTATAATGAAGCCCCCATACAATATAATCTAGCCCCTCATAGAATACAATGTAGCCACCTCATAGAGTATGATGCAATCACCCCTCATAGAATATAATAAATATAATACAGCCCCCCATAGAATATAATGTATCCCCGAATAGAATATCATACAGCCTGCCTCCCCAAAGGAATATAACGTAGCCCCCCATAGTATATAACACAGCCACAAAGTATATAACACAGCCACATATATTATATAACACAGCCACCCTATAAAATATATATCCCCCCATAGTATATAACACAGCCCACATAGTGTACAGCGTGGCCCACATAGTATACAGCAGGGCCCACATAGTATACAGCAGGGCCCACATAGTGTACAGCAGGGCCCACATAGTGTACAGCAGGGCCCACATAGTGTACAGCAGGGCCCACATGGTGTACAGCAGGGCCCACATAGTGTACAGCAGGGCCCACATAGTATATAGCAGGGCCCACATAGTATATAGCAGGGCCCACATAGTGTACAGCAGGGCCCACATAGTGTACAGCAGGCCCACATATGTACAGCAGGGCCCACATAGTGTACAGCAGGGCCCACATAGTGTACAGCAGGGCCCCCATTGTATATTGCAGGGCCCACATTGGATATAGCAGGGCCCCCATAGTATACAGCAGGGCCCACATTGGATATAGTAGGGCCCCTATAGTAGACAGCAGGGCCCCCATTGTATATTGCAGGGCCCCTATAGTAGACAGCAGGGCCCCCATTGGATATAGCAGGGCCTCCATAGTATACAGCAGGGTCCACATTGGATATAGCAGTGCCCCTATAGTAGACAGCAGGGCCCCCATTGTATATTGCAGGGCCTCCATAGTATACAGCAGGGCCCCCATTGTATATTGCAGGGCCCCTATAGTAGACAGCAGGGCCCCCATTGTATATTGCAGGGCCCCCATTGTATATTGCAGGGCCCCTATAGTAGACAGCAGGGCCCCCATTGGATATAGCAGGGCCTCCATAGTATACAGCAGGGCCCACATTTTACAGCCCTCATCTCTCCTCCCCCCCCCAGGAATGTCCACACAGCAGGACAGATTTATAAAAAAAAAAAAAAAACACTCCTCACCTCATCCTGGTGCCAGCGCTGCTCCCAGCTCCTGTCTCCTGCTCTGCCCGGCACACAGTGAGCGCGCTGTGTCAGAGGCAGAGCAGGGAATGATGGAGAGGGAGCGTCAGCTGACGCTCTCTCCTCCATCATCGCTTTGAACTGTGCCGGCAGACGCCGGTATAGTTCAATGCAGCGGCGGGGGGAGTCGGCGCTGGGGGCAGGCGGGCCCCCCTGCCACACAGGGGCCCCCATAGCGGCTGCGTGATGTGCCGCTAGCTGGGGGCCCCTTGAGGTGCAGGGGGAGCCTCAAAATGTTGGGGGCCCCCGGGCCCGAGCGCGGACCTGCGTGCTCGGGCGGCGGGCCCCCCCTAATGACCGGGCCCCATACAGCAGTAAGGGTTCTCATGCCCTGATGGCGGCCCTGCCTGGGTGGGCTGCAGGACATCTGACTGCAGACCTCGCTCAGTGCCACACCATACGGGTTTTATGTTCAGAGGTAAGTCAAGGCTTCGTGTGAAACCAAGACAAGGCACAAAGTGCAACTATTTACAGGATACAGTTTTTGGGCTGGCTCAGTCCTCAGCCACGCAGTCCATTATAAGACATTTTCAAGTAATTCACATTATATCACAATACTTTAAATTCCTTCAAGTGCAATAACTTCTTTATACAACTTTATACAATTGGTCAGAAATAATAAACCTTTTCTGAGTCATAATAAACTACTGTTGATAACGAATAGGTAGCTTCCCTTTCGTTGTTCGTTCCGATCTACGTGGAGTAGCATCAGGTATATTGGTCTCTGATCTATCTGTTCTGCGTAACGACAAACTATAATACTGCCTCAATCTTTCTATGGATCTGGCAAGCGTACTGAGGGCTGGGCGGTGTGAGTCAGCTTCACCAGGGGTTCCCATAGCATGGGGCGCTGCTTCTGGTGATTCTACTTCTTGAGATTCTGCAGGCTGGGGTTCTGCTGGAATAGGTACCTCTAGAACTGGCTCTGTTGGCACAATGGGTACGACTGGAGGTAGAGTTTCCTCTTGTGGCTGATAAAACTGCAACACAGGAATGATTACCGCATCTCCCAGTCTGGGCCAATCCGCAGGTAAGTCTCCCAGATCCGAGTGTATGACCTCCTCTTCACTTTCTTCTCGATTGACGACAGGGTTCTTTTCACAAAGCTTTAATGGCTCTGGACACAATTTTAAATGGTCTCTAGACACAGTGGCGGTCGTTCTTCCTCCATCCTTACTGATGATACAGACTTTTCTGTTAGCATATTTGGAATCTTGTACGACATATGGTTCTTGTTCCCACTGGTTGTCCAACTTGTGCATCTTCCTTTTCCTTTTTAACACCATTTCTCCAGGCATCAAAGGCTTAGCGGGAGCATTCTTGTTGTAAATATTCTCCTGCTTTTCCCGAGCTTTATTAAGACTTTCTTCCACGCAGGCTTGCACTCTTCTGTATTGCTCTTGCCGATTTGTGTCCCAATTTCCAACGGTGTCATCAGCCTCTGGTTCCACCACACCAAGTTCCAAGTCCATTGGCAGTCTTCCAGGCCTTGCTCTCATAAGGTAAGCTGGCGTGCAGTTGGTAGAACTCACTGGTATGTGGTTGTACAAGTCAACCAGGTCAGGTAACAATTCTGGCCACCGATTTCTTTCTTCCAGCGGTATGGATTTTAGCAAATCAACGACAATGTGGTTCATTTTCTCGCAAAGGCCGTTGGTTTGGGGGTGGTATGGCGTCGTTCTAATTTTCTTACACCCATACAAGTGACAAAATTCCTTAAACAGATCCGCTTCAAAAGCAGGGCCTTGATCAGTCAGTACCTGCTCTGGATACCCATGCGGTCTGCAGAAGCTTGCTTGGAAGGTCCTTGCTGCCGTCACTGCTGTCTGATCCTTGACGGGGATGACCACCAAAAATCTCGAATAATGATCCACCATGGTCAGGGCATATGAGTATCCAGACCTGCTTGGCGACAATTTGACGTGGTCCAAGGCCACGATCTCCAAGGGACGAGTCGTCCGGATAGGCTGCAGGGGTGCCTTCTGACTACCGTAGTCCTTTCGTCTGAGACCACAGGGTCCACAGTTCCGACACCACCTCTCGATGGAGCTGCGCATTCCTACCCAGTAGAACCGGCACCTCAACAGGGTCTCCAGCTTTCTCCAGCCAAAGTGTCCTGCTTGATCGTGGTACGCTTCCAACACCATTTGGACGTCTGCCTTGGGGACCACTATCTGCCATACCATTTCATGGGTCCTGGGGTTGACGTATCTCCTGCACAACTTCTCACGGTATAGGAACAACCGGCTTCTCTCATTCCACAGGAGCTTTGCTGACATAGGTGCATCTTTTTCCAAGGAGGAACCTTCCTGTCTTAACAACTCCTTGATACGGCTGACCACTGGATCGCTGTCCTGGGTCTCTTTCCAGCTGTGATGGGGTAAGGGATTTAATGTTGCGCCATACTGCTTTCTGTAGACACGCTGCTCATGGATTATCCCATTTTGATGGAACGCAGGTAGCTCAATTTCTTCCAGGTCGTCCGATTCTTCTTCCGTGTCAGATTCATGTGGCATTCGGGACAATGCGTCGGCGTTAGCATTCTTACGGCCTGCCCGGTACTTGATGGTAAACTGATAATTTGACAACCGAGCCATCCAACGCTGCTCCATGGCTCCCAGCTTGGCTGTTTCCAGGTGCGTTAACGGGTTGTTGTCTGTGTACGCCGTGAACTTGTTGGAGGCAAGGTAGTGCTTAAATCTTTCAGTAATGGCCCAGACCAGCGCCAGAAACTCCAGCTTGAAGCTGCTATAATTTTCCGGATTCCTCTCAGTTGGCCTGAGTTTTCTGCTGGCATATGCGATGACTTTTTCTTGGCCATTCTGCTTCTGACTGAGAACTGCTCCCAAACCTTCATTACTGGCATCGGTGTACAGCAGGAACGGTTGGCTGTAATCAGGATAGGTCAAGATTTCATCACCTGTAAGGATCTCTTTCATCTTTTGGAATGCTTCAGCCTGTTCCTTACCCCAATTAAAGGGAGGGTTTCTGCTCTTTAGGGATTGTCCTACTAGGAGGTCCTGTAGAGGCGCTGCCTTCTTCGTGTAATCTTTCACGAACCTCCTGTAGTAACCCGTTAGTCCCAGGAACTGTCGCACTTCCTTGAGGTTCTTCGGCTCCGGCCATTTCTGGATGGCGGTGACTTTCTCTGGGTCCGGCGCTACTCCCTCTGAACTGACGATGTGCCCCAAGTATTGTACCTTCTGTTTGAGTAGATGGCATTTTGAGGGTTTCAACTTCATCCCGTACCTGGACAGGGACTCGAATACTTCTGCCAGGTGCTTCAGATGGTCCTCATATGTCTTGGAGTACACGATGACGTCGTCTAGGTATAGCAGCACGGTTTCAAAATTGAGATGTCCCAGGCAATTCTCCATCACTCTCTGAAATGTTCCCGGGGCACTGCTGAGCCCAAACGGCATTCTGTCGAACTCACAGAGCCCCATTGGGGTGGTGAAAGCCGTTTTCTCACGATCCTCCTCAGCCACAGCCACTTGCCAGTACCCACTAGTCAGATCAAGGGTAGAAAAGTAGTTAGCCGTTTTCAGAGCAGCTAAGGACTCCTCAATTCGTGGTAATGGATAAGCATCTTTATGTGTTATGCGATTCACTTGCCTGTAATCCACACACATTCTCATACTACCATCTTTCTTTTTAACCAGAACTAGAGGTGCTGCCCAGGGGCTACAACTATCCCTTATCACCCCGGCTTCCTTCATATCATGTAACATTTCCTTAGCTTTCTGATAATGGGCTGGAGGTATAGGCCTGTACCGCTCTTTGATGGGAGGATGACCACCTGTAGGGATATGATGCTGTACTCCCTTAATGGCCCCAAAGTCAGGGGGTGTTTACTAAACACTTTTGCGTACTCTTGTACCACCCGTAATACCCCTTGTTTCTGGTGGGCGGGAGTGGTGTCTGTCCCGACATGGAGTTGCTGACACCAATCCGCCACCTGAGTTGCCGGGTCATTATCCTCCGCTAGTTGGCGGGAGTCTAAGGACTCAGTCGGGAGAATAGAATTATTATCGACGGCATGTAATTTAGCAACTGTTGCATAACGGGGTAAATTTACTTCATCATCTCCCCAGTTGAGAAGCCGTACTGGTACTCTCCCATTTATCACTTCCACTACCCCTCTCGCTGTCATGAGTGTGGGTCTATGTTCTGAGCAATGGGGTTCTACTACTGCTTGGTAGTTTTGTCCTCTCAGACCTATGGCTGCCCTACACCATATTATCATTTCACTCATTGGGGGTATCACAATAGGATTCGAGTCGGTGACCCGTACATTACCAATTTCGCCGTCTGTAAGCTTCGCTTGCTGCTGACACATCAGGGCCCGGATCTCTCTCTGGATCACTCCCTTCTGCCTTGGTCGGGCAATCTCAGCGAGCTGTTGGAGTAGAAACACAACTTCTCCCAGACAGTTACTGATAATGTTAGTACCCAAAATTATGTTTAAACCGTTCTCTTCATTTACAGTCTTTACTACTAGAAGCCCCTGGTCTTTCAACTCCTCTCTGCCCACTTTCACATCCACACTTTTGGTCCCGAGTACTTCCACAGGGAGACCATTAGAAGCATACACGGTAAAGCCGGGCTCGGGGGTTGAAGACTATCCATAGACCAGAACTTCGTATATAGGGCATCAGGTATTATGGTCACCTGAGACCCAGTATCTAGCAATGCCGGAACTGCAATCCCATCCAGAATGATGGACAGGTAGGGTCGTCCACTCACGAACCTGCGGTTCCAATCTAAGGGGCCTGACGAGTCTCCACCTGGGTGTTGGCCCTCGGACCCAGGTTCTGCCCGTTTAAAGGACACTGTGTCGACATATGACCTTTCCGGTTGCAGCGGTAACAGATGATCTCCCGGCGAGGAGGGTGCTGGTCAGGGGTTGCTCCTGGGGGTGGCGTTGTCCTCCTCCGGTGGGGCGACGTCCTCCTTCTCCTCCGGTTCATCCATGGGACATCCTCCGGGCAGTCGGCTAATAAGATCTTTCCTTCTTCCTCTTTCCGCAGCTGCAGGGCACTCATCACAGCAGCCAGATTTTTAGTCAACTGGCGCACTTCCGAGCGCAGACAGTCCAATTCACTAGGGGGCGTCACCTGCGTTTTGGCTTCTGCCGCTAGCGGGGAAAAGGTGGGTACTGCCGGTTCCAGAGTGATTTCACCCTGGTGATGTTGGGTTGCCACTTCAGGTTTGCCCAGGGGTCGCAGTCCTTTTATTGCCATGTCCTTTAGGGCATCAAAGGTGGCATCTGGATGATCTAAAGACCACCAATTACAGTTCTGCGTTCCGCTTGGGACCTCAGTCCTTGCACAAATTGTTCTTTCAGCATCTTATTTTCATCAATGACACTTATGGTATTAACCTGCTTGAGGGCTCTCAGGGCCCTTGTAGTCGGCAGGCATAGTCCCTTATACTGTCACTTGGTTGCTGTGAACAGTTGTAGAATGCCATCCGGAGATCTGTTTCGGTGCGATCTTCAAAAATGGCCTGTAACTTTAAGAGGATCGCAGGCACCAACTCCTGGTCCGTGGTAGCCCAAGTCTCCACTTCTCTCTCAGCAGCGCCAGTTAGCTGCCCTATTAATACTGCAGCTTTTTGCCTCTCAGACATAGAGTACATTTCCAGGACACTGCATATCTTCCGTTTGAATCCTGCTAAAGTGCCTGGCTCGCCGCTGTACTGGGGAAGCCATTTCGCCCCAGGCATATATGGGAGCGTTAGTGGCATGAGCGGGACCACCGGGCCGGGTGCTGGCCCCCATCCGGCGCTACAATGCCACGCGGTGCGGGGTCGGGGCCTCCGGCTGGGGCCGCACTGTCGGCCGGTTGTTGTGACATATTAGCGCCCCCTTGGTTAATCGGGGCCTACCGTTTCCAGAAGCTGCCGCTCCACAAGCACAGCGATGGGGACAGGACCTTCGTCGCAGGCGCTCTGATGTCAGAGCGTTCACTTCCTGTCGCAGGACCTGCCGCTGAGTCAGAGCCGGGGGCGTGTCCGAGACTCTGCGCGCTTTTCAGGTACGCCCACCTTCTTCTCCAGCGCCTCAGGGCGCGAATATGGCGGCAAATATGGCGGTATTTGGCGCCAAACAACAGCAACAGTCTTTTTCACCAAAACACTCCACAGGCACACAGGGCTCGCAATGCTGCAAGTTTCGGATCCTGTTCGTGACGCCAAATTTGTGTTGTGACCCGCACCACAATTGTGGGTTACCAGGGCAATGGGGTACTCGGAGCCGAGCCCGTAGATTTCTATAGGGAATGTCACTGGTAGCGTGGCTCGGTCCGTGGCCCTGGCGGTCAGGCGTATGATGGGGGGGAATTATTTACAGGGGATTAGTAGATAACAGTTCGTGACGCCACCTGTAGTTGTCTGATCACTAAGACCAGCGCTGCTGTAGATCTCTGAGGGGATGTTATGGCAGCTAGATGACGGGTCCCCCACAGGTGGGACTGGTCCCTCAAAGTCTATGGAATTAATGATGTAGGGTGCAGATAAATGAATCAGTCTCACACCATCCAGTGTCTTTCCATTCCTTTTACTTGTCAGATGTTTAGGCAGGTCCCGGGGAGCTGGTCGGGGTGGAGACTGCACGTCCAGGTAACAGCAGAACAGGTTAGAGGCCTCCTTAACTTTCAATATGATGAGTCCAACTAGCATGGAACTAAGTTAACTCCGAATACTCCAGCTAACTCCATAGCTGTACTGCCCGGTCAGTATTGTGGTGGAGCCTTCTATGTGGTGAGAACAGAGTCTTCTATGCTAGGCCTAGCTAAAAGTCCTTGTTCCTCCTGACCCCGATTACGTACCGACACTTCAAGGGCTGCTTTCTGCGACCTAAGGTCCAGTAAGACTCTGGTTATTCCGTTACTATGAGTGAATCAATAGCAACTCCTCGGTCCCCAGTGACCGGATAATTAGTGTAGGCAATTCACTACCTAAGGCACTGCTCCGTCCTCTCCACTGTTCCCTTCGCCCTGCTTTCCATTCTCAACACAGGCACTGCACACTTCCTAAGGTAGTACAAGTCAATCCTTTCTTGCTTCTTCCTTGGAGCTCGCTGACAGATTCTCAGTATACTCCTAGTTCAGGAACACATCAACTGAACTTCACTGTCCTTGGGACAGGCGACTGAAGTTTCTGCTGCAAACTTTCCTTTCTTCAAAGCTGTCTCTGTCTTCGGGTTAAGGAACAGCTCTGACTAGGCTAAGATGAACTGGCTCACCCTTACTAGCCTCCACTTTATGAACTGCTGACAGGAACCAACTGAGTGACTGTCTTTCACTTCACTTCCTGGAAGACTTCTCACTACTCCACGAATCCAGACTAGACTGACTTGTCTCTGCTGCATGTCACAAGCTTATATACCCTGAGGGTGTGTCTAAAGTGTGAATGGATGATGTGAGCTTTAACTGTTACCTTTCTGTGCAGACTCCAGGATAATGTGTGCCTTACATACCAGGGCTACACACCAGCATTCCCGTCACTTGTATGGGAGTCCTGCTCACCAATGGGTCCGGCAGCCTAGATATAACAGTGAGCGGCACATAGTGGTTCTTTAACTTCTCTTCTCCCTCCTTGTGAAACCAGAGATTTGCCAGGGTCATGTCTTAAAGCTTTTTATGAAAAATATGGCACCCAGTCAGAATAGAAACCATGAATCATGAACGCCCCTGGAAAGTATGTAACCACCATGTTTTATGTGTCTGTATTGTAATAAACCCATCGAGAATGAGTCCCTCCCGGATACAATGTAACCACCGTGCTTCATGTATCTGTATCATAACAAAACCATGAAGTTTCTGGACAATCATCTTCAGACACGAGATAATTAGCATTTTCGTCGGCTTTAGTTGATTGTGAATGTTTATTTGAAGGTAGAATTCTCAATGGCGACATTTTCGGTTTTATGATCCTACACCATCCGTGGGACACATATAATCGATTTTCAGGCCTCTTGTCCACACTCCAGACCTGTAGAATAAGACCAGTGTTTCCTAATATCTGTGCTGGGGGCTTGGGACCATCGTGGTTGTCTGTCATGTGATGGTCACACGATGCGGCCGTCAATCACTCCTTACATAGAGAGAGGGATCGGTTATTTTTTGGGAAATCCATCTTCTAATTGACGAGGGCACTAGAGGATGCTGGGTGTATACCACGAAGAATGGAGATGCTCCAGAGGACTCCCCAACAAGGTTGTTGTAAGAATACTCTGCCCAGGGGAGTGGTTGTATTCAGTCATCTTGACGGGCAGAGATAAAGTGGCAAAGGTAGTTTTCGAGAAGTTGATTAACCCTTTCCACTCTCCCACTGGTCTGCGGATGGTAATCGAAGGAAAAATCCAGCTGTATATTCAGCATCTTCATAATGTCTAATAAACACTGCACTCGTTGAAAAAATCGCTTCAAGTGAATTTTATTGAACATGTATGAATCAGCGACAAGTAATTTGACGTTTCGGCCTAAACTTGGCCTTGATCACATAGTCGCTGTAAAAAATAGAAAGTAAATATTGTGACAAGTGACACAAGGAAATATATACATATATACACAAATACATTTAAATATATACAAATATGGAACTATTAGAGAACCATGTCATAGTATATGGATGATTGAATAGTAGGCATAGAGTTCAATCTCGATCAACAGGACATAGACAGAGACTTAGTTAAGGAGATCATGATAAGTAGAAAAGAGAATAGTATACTGAGATATCAGAACCCGGTATAAGGTACATATTTATATTTATAGACACATACCCTTATTGTGGTTGTCTAAGGGATGTAGTTCTGGACATCCTGAAACAGGACTAGTCCGGGATAGAGGAGTTTGGTCCTTATTATAGATACTAAAACAGATCAGGGTAGAGTAAATCATGAATGCCCAGTATTATATGTTCCATATATAGTCTATAGGATATAAATTAAATAAGATAATAGAATATTGCAATCATATTAATCAAGTTGGTACCTTTAGAGGGTATAGTTGAGACACATATAAAGTATGCCTGAGGAATGATCCTGTAGGAAATGGGGTCAGGATCATATATATGCGGTCTGGATCTTAGTAGCAAACTGCTTATGATAGGGTAGAAATCATACAATTATATTGTGTCCATCTGGATATAAATATATATACTGTGGCTAAAAATATTTACCAATTATATAATAGTAGGAGACCAACAGGAGTGCTTGATAGCATATATGGTATGCCAATGCGGCAATGCTGTGAATACAGGAACAGGTAATGGTAAAAGGTGCTAGTAAATATATATGTCTAAAATGGCAGGAGCTCACATACATATATGTGTGGCTGGTGATATTTACCAATTGTAGAGTAATAGAAGGCCAGCTGAGGCGCTTGTTGGCATATGCTGTTAGACTGTGAATACAGGAATGGGTGATAGTAAAAATATGGAGGTGCTGGCAATTGTACTTATCTTATCTTGGGGAATCAGGAGCTCACATCCGTTGGTGGTGGTAGGGAATTAAGTCCAGAGCATTGGTGGCCCAGTGTGAACGCTGGCACAACAGTGCCTAAGCTGGTGGGAGCTGTAATGAGCTCTCAGTAGCGCTATAAAAAGCGCTGGCTGGTCACATGGCCAGACGTGACGTCACACGCCGGCGCATGCGCAGTAGGAGTTTGTGTCAACGAGAATAGTGTTTGTGGAATAGTGGAGACAGGATGTGATGTCACAAGCCGGCGCTTGCGCAATGGGTGCTAGATAGGAAAAGCACTGTCAGTATTCCGGGTTTTCTAGGTAACTTTGTCAATGATTTTGCCCTTTGTTAAAATGGAGTTTGCTGTTTTCTGTGCCCTACTTCCTGTTCGTTTGTTTAAAACCTGGCTCAGGTGTTGGCTTCACTGCTGGAGTATTCTGCTTCTGTTCCCTGCAACCCAGCTGCTTTGTTCCTCACAGATCTTTTGTGTATTTACCAGGAAAGTGCATAACCTTATCTTCAGGTGTTTCTCAGCCACAGCAGTTTCTACCCATGGCTCTGGACATTCTCTGCATATGTAAGTTGCACAAAGTACTGTGTTATCACTAAACTGTTGACTTGGGAATTTAACCCTTGGTTCACTCCATCTGATAAGAACTGTGTTTCTGAACTGTTGCTGTTTAACCCTTCGTGCACTTCCCTCTGGTGAGAGCTGTTGGAACTGTTACTGGAACCTTACTGACATATGAACTTGTTGTTGGACTTCACTGAATTAAGCCACAACTGAGATTAACTTGTTCCTGGACCTCCCTGTGTTTTCTGCATACCTGGATCTGACTCTTCACACACCAGCAGTGTGTAAATCCAGCCACGTTACCCGTGCATCAGACTTACCTTGTGGTCACATTTGTGTGAGGACTCCGTCGTAAGAACTTTACCACCCTCGCTATAGAGGTTCAAGGACTTATATATCCGGATTCATATAACTGGACTTATGTATATATATATATGGACTCATTGCATGTCACTACGGGTTGTTTGAATATTGTTTTTGGGTGTTTTGCTGTTTCACAAATACATTATTTGCATTCAAAGAAACCCGTCTCTGATTGTTCATTGCCCCACGCTATCAGAATCCTCGAGTTCCTACAATAGTATTACAAGCACTTCTTGCTAGATTGGCGGGGTAATCACAGTAGTTATAATCATTTAATAATATGGCATAATGGTAGCCCAAAATATGAATGGTATGCAAACAATCGGGAACAATAAATGATGAATAATAAATTATAAATTATGGCATAGTTGTGTGTCAGAATTATAGGTAAATAAACAGGGGTACAAAATAGGGGTACAAAATAATAGGAGAACAGTAGGTGATAAAATAACGGATAAATAAATCATGAAAATAAACCATAAGAATAACATGGATAAATAAATAAATCATGAAGATAAATCATAAAATAAACATAAAAGGATGGATATGAATAAATAAATAAATAAATCATGGAAATAAATCATAAAAATAACATAAATGGTAAATAATGGTAGGAGTCCAAACAAAAAATTATCGTTAAATAAAAGGAAAGGAAGGAGAGGGGATGAGTGGGGGTGTGGGTCTTACCATCTCAAGTGTAGGGAAAAGCCAAAGTTGTGAGAACTTATGGGTTGTTCTGGGGGAAAGAAAGGAAATTACGTTAGCCAGTCCATCTCCCTATTCAGTCCCTTGGGGTGTAGTGTGTCAAGGGTATATATCCAGTATGCTTCACGTTGTTTTAGTAACCTAATGTGGTTGCCACCTCTTCTGGGTCTGGGGACACTTTCTAAAACTTGGAATCTTAATTGGGCCACGTTGTGTTTGGCCTCTTTGAAGTGGGCTGGTACTGCTAGCCAAGTTTTTTCACATCGAATAGTTGATTTGTGACTTGAAATTCGGTCCCTGACGGCCTGAGTGGTTTCACCCACATATAACAGGCCGCAGGGACATTTGATGATGTACACAACAAACTTCGATTCGCAAGTAAAGTAGTCCTTGATGGGGAAGGATTTCCCAGTGCGGGGGTGTACCACTTCGTTGCCTCTGATAACATTGGAACAACTCATGCAGTTTAGGCAGGGGAATGTTCCTGTTCTTTTCTGACCAGTTAGAGTCCTAATGGTGGATTGTCTGCAGGAGCCCACGTCAGCTCTAACCACTTTATCTCTGATGTTTTTGGCCCGTCTTGTACACATAAGCGGTGGGTCATTGAATGTCTGGATACCGGGATATACTTTGGTGAGAAGTGGCCAATGTTTTCTTATAAGGTTGTGCACCCTACGCATGGATGGGTGATGGTTGTGTACAAATGGAATGCGTGGGTTTTTATTAGTACGGATAACGGTGTTGGTTGTACCTGCCTCATC
Source organism: Oophaga sylvatica (assembly GCA_033576555.1). Taxonomy (NCBI): domain Eukaryota; kingdom Metazoa; phylum Chordata; class Amphibia; order Anura; family Dendrobatidae; genus Oophaga; species Oophaga sylvatica. The sequence continues at coordinate 27,286 of JARQOD010006540.1, read as the reverse complement.
TATAGCTTTCCTGGATTCTGAGTTAAGGAGGTCAGTGGGGTAATTACGTACCTTAAATTTATTGGCCATCTCATGTATTCTAGTCACCCTGAGTTCTGGGTCAGATACAATTCTGGTGACCCTTTTGAATTGTGACCTAGGCAAACTATTCTTCATTGGGCCAGGGTGACAGCTGTTGTATAAAAGCAAACTGTTGCAATCGGTTGGTTTGGTGTAGATATCGGTGCTCAATAGGCCCTCGGTATTTTTAATAACCCGGGTGTCAAGGAATGTAACATTCCTGATGTCATGTGTTATGGTAAAAGTCAGCTCTGGTGTCACAGTTAGTGTTGAGCATTCCGATACCGCAAGTATCGGGTATCGGCCGATATTCGCGTTATCGGAATTCCGATACTTAATTCCGATACTTTTTCCATATCGTATACCGGAATCGGAAGTTCCCATAATTCTTTGAGAGGCAATGTGATTTTAGTCAGCCAATGAGGAATCCTACGAAGTGTGGGCACATCCTGTAATGCTGCGGTCATCTTAACTAATGGCATGGCTGTGATTGGCTGCTGAAATGATGTCAGAATGCACTATAAAAGGCGCCGCAGCCATTTTAGCGTCACTGTGCTGTGAACTCAGTTAGGGACAGAACGCTACTCTGCTCACTCTGAGGGACAGTTAGATATTGCGATTTTGTGTACTACTGTGCTTGAGGCAGGCTAGTTTACCAACCGCTGTGTAAAGCTTCATTTTGCCAGTGTTGTTTTAACAGCTCTGTGCAAGGTGTGTGTGTGACAGTGCAGGTGACGCTGCAGTTTGCTCTGCATCCACCGCTGTTTGTAGGCATCTGCACGTGTCACTGACTCTTTTTTTTTTTTATTTTATTTAGTGGAATTGGTGCAGCTCCATTATATTAGAAAAAAATCAAATCTATTAGTGTGACGTGCTTCCATCCGTATACAATACATTGGTTGCAAACACTATAGAAGTACACAAAGGAGCTTTTCACAGATAGTGAATAGTTGTGTTTCAGTGTTCACTGCAGTCTGTGAGCTTTTCATTTTGTGAGTGCAGATCACGCTCCAGTTAGTTCTTCAACCACTGCTGGTTGTAGTCTGCTGAGCGTGTGTCACTGCCTCATCCTTCACATTTTTCTCTAATTGGTGCTGCTCCATTTTAGTGGAAAAAAATCTAATCTATTAGTGTGACGCGCTTCCATCCGTATACAATACATTGGTTGCAAACACTATAGAAGTACACAAAGGAGCTTTTCACAGATAGTGAATAGTTGTGTTTCAGTGTTCACTGTAGTCTGTGAGCTTTTCATTTTGTGAGTGCAGATTACGCTCCAGTTTGTACTTCAACCACTGCCGGTTGTAGTCTGCTGAGCGTGTGTCACTGCCTCATCCTTCACATTTTTCTCTAATTGGTGCTGCTCCATTTTAGTGGAAAAAAATCTAATCTATTAGTGTGACGCGCTTCCATCCGTATACAATACATTGGTTGCAAACACTATAGAAGTACACAAAGGAGCTTTTCACAGATAGTGAATAGTTGTGTTTCAGTGTTCACTGTAGTCTGTGAGCTTTTCATTTTGTGAGTGCAGATTACGCTCCAGTTTGTACTTCAACCACTGCCGGTTGTAGTCTGCTGAGCGTGTGTCACTGCCTCATCCTTCACATTTTTCTCTAATTGGTGCTGCTCCATTTTAGTGGAAAAAAATCTAATCTATTAGTGTGACGCGCTTCCATCCGTATACAATACATTGGTTGCAAACACTATAGAAGTACACAAAGGAGCTTTTCACAGATAGTGAATAGTTGTGTTTCAGTGTTCACTGTAGTCTGTGAGCTTTTCATTTTGTGAGTGCAGATTACGCTCCAGTTTGTACTTCAACCACTGCCGGTTGTAGTCTGCTGAGCGTGTGTCACTGCCTCATCCTTCACATTTTTCTCTAATTGGTGCTGCTCCATTTTAGTGGAAAAAAATCTAATCTATTAGTGTGACGCGCTTCCATCCGTATACAATACATTGGTTGCAAACACTATAGAAGTACACAAAGGAGCTTTTCACAGATAGTGAATAGTTGTGTTTCAGTGTTCACTGTAGTCTGTGAGCTTTTCATTTTGTGAGTGCAGATTACGCTCCAGTTTGTACTTCAACCACTGCCGGTTGTAGTCTGCTGAGCGTGTGTCACTGCCTCATCCTTCACATTTTTCTCTAATTGGTGCTGCTCCATTTTAGTGGAAAAAAATCTAATCTATTAGTGTGACGCGCTTCCATCCGTATACAATACATTGGTTGCAAACACTATAGAAGTACACAAAGGAGCTTTTCACAGATAGTGAATAGTTGTGTTTCAGTGTTCACTGTAGTCTGTGAGCTTTTCATTTTGTGAGTGCAGATTACGCTCCAGTTTGTACTTCAACCACTGCCGGTTGTAGTCTGCTGAGCGTGTGTCACTGCCTCATCCTTCACATTTTTCTCTAATTGGTGCTGCTCCATTTTAGTGGAAAAAAATCTAATCTATTAGTGTGACGCGCTTCCATCCGTATACAATACATTGGTTGCAAACACTATAGAAGTACACAAAGGAGCTTTTCACAGATAGTGAATAGTTGTGTTTCAGTGTTCACTGTAGTCTGTGAGCTTTTCATTTTGTGAGTGCAGATTACGCTCCAGTTTGTACTTCAACCACTGCCGGTTGTAGTCTGCTGAGCGTGTGTCACTGCCTCATCCTTCACATTTTTCTCTAATTGGTGCTGCTCCATTTTAGTGGAAAAAAATCTAATCTATTAGTGTGACGCGCTTCCATCCGTATACAATACATTGGTTGCAAACACTATAGAAGTACACAAAGGAGCTTTTCACAGATAGTGAATAGTTGTGTTTCAGTGTTCACTGTAGTCTGTGAGCTTTTCATTTTGTGAGTGCAGATTACGCTCCAGTTTGTACTTCAACCACTGCCGGTTGTAGTCTGCTGAGCGTGTGTCACTGCCTCATCCTTCACATTTTTCTCTAATTGGTGCTGCTCCATTTTAGTGGAAAAAAATCTAATCTATTAGTGTGACGCGCTTCCATCCGTATACAATACATTGGTTGCAAACACTATAGAAGTACACAAAGGGGCCTTTCACAGATACTGAACAGTTGTCTGCAGGGTTCACTGTAGTCTGTGAGGAATAACCACACTTAGGCCTTAACTTTTCTGACTTTCTTTATCAATCTACCAAGATGAAGAAGTCAGTGAGTAAGGCACGTGGTCGTGGTCGAGGCCGTGGATTTGCAGCAGGGAGAGGACGTGGGGATTCTGTGGCTGCTGCCGCACCCAGTGACACAGCATCCACCAGTTTTCCCCGTGAGCGTTCCTTTATGCGCACTTTTGTAGGAGCTCAGCGTACCCCCCTGCTGCGTGAAGAACAAATTGAAGCCGTTGTTGGTTGGATGGCAGCCAATGCATCGACTTCAATACCTTCCACCTCCTCTCAGGACCACAGCACTGTTGAACAACCATCAGTCTCTTCACCGCCTGCCAAATTGCCCAGGCAGTCAGAGAGCTCTGTACAGGAGCCAGCTGAGTCTCTGCTTCTGTTCTCAGAATCTGTTGGCTTGGAAACAGGGGCCCAGCCAAGCAGCATTCTGGAATGTGAAGAAGAGGCAGTATGCAGTGATGCGCAACAGCTGTGTCTCTCTGAATCTGAAGAGGCGGGTGAGCCAGTGCCGATGGTCAGCACACCGCAGAACGCATCTGATGATGATGAGACTCAGTTGCCAGTTTCTGTTGAGCATGGTGCTGGCCAGACCACCCAACAACAGCAGGTGTTGGAAGAGGGTAGTGGTGGAGATGATGAGGTCCAAGACCCAACATGGCGTGAGGAACAGGAAGGTGGTGGGAGCAGCTCTGAGGAAGAGATTGCACCAACGGTCCAAACAGTAGGGAGAGGTAGGCTGCAGACTCGCTTGCCTGTAGCCTCCAGTTTGGCACCCGTTCGGAGCAGTTCTCTTACAACAGCCAAACCGGGCGCTCCCAGGACTTGCTCTGCGTGGTCCTTTTTTGATACAGTTGCAGATGATATTTGCTATGTAAAATGCAAGCTGTGTAATCAAAAAATTAAAAGAGGTAAAAGTGTCAGTAACCTTAATACAACAAATATGTGGAAACATGTGCGGTCAAAGCACTTTGTTGAGTTACAAAGACACACTGGAGATGTAGGCCAACCTACAGCAGCACCTACATCTTCAGCTCCTGTTGGAGCCTCTTCCTCCAGTTCACACACAGCTGGTAAGGCTTCCTCAAAGGATCGCCATGGAAGAACCTCTGTCACTGTTGTCCAGAGACACAGTGTTATTCCACCCACAGCTGCAAGTTCCCTGTCATCCTCACACACCCAGGCCACAAAACAGCCATCGGTAGCACAGGCATGGGATAAAAGACGGCCATACTCGGCAAACCATCCACGAGCACAGGCTCTGAATGCTGGCATTGCAAAACTCCTGTCCTTGAAATGCTGTCATTCAGGCTGGTGGAGACTGACAGTTTCCGTGAATTAATGGCATTGGCAGTCCCACAATACAATGTGCCCAGCCGATTTTATTTCAGCAGGCAAGCCGTCCCTGGTCTGCAAAAGCATGTTGAGGCAAAAATTAAACATGCGCTACTAAACGCCGTCAGTAGCAAGGTCCACCTGACCACCGATGCGTGGACCAGTACCCATGGCCAGGGACGATACCTTTCACTCACTGCCCATTGGGTGAATGTTGTGGAGCCGGGTACAGATCTTGCGAGTGGCGCTGTACGTGTTCTGCCAACTCCAAGGATTGCCGGAATCAAGTCTGTCCACATTGACTCCTCCTCCTACTCCAGTTCCTCAGAATCATCGCTGCAGGAGCCGTCACGGTCTACCTCCACATGGACCCGTGGACGCTTACCTGATGCGACCGATATGAGCACAGCCGTGGCCAAACGGCAACAGGCCGTTCTGAAATTAATTCCTATGGGGAATCGAAGCCACACAGCGCAGGAGGTCTGGAATGCCATCAAGCAGGAGAGCGACGTGTGGTTTTTGCCAGCGAATCTCCAGCCAGGCTTGGTAGTGTGTGACAATGGCCGAAATCTGGTGGCAGCTCTGGGCCTTGGCAACCTCACTCACATACCATGTCTGGCACATGTGCTCAACTTGGTCGTGCAGAGTTTTTTGAGGGACTATCCGGATCTTGATGCACTGCTGCACAAGGTCCGCCTAGAGTGCGCTCACTTGCGACGTTCCAGCATGGCCAGATCGCGCATTGCAGCTCTGCAACGCAGATTGCGCCTTCCTGAACATCGCATCATATGTGACGTATCCACCAGGTGGAATTCAACGTTACATATGTTGGAGCGGTTGTGTGAGCAGCAGCCAGCAGTTATGGAGTATCAGCTGCATCAGGCGCAATCAACACGCAATTTGCGCCGTCCACACTTCACCATTAATGAGTGGGCCACTATGAAGGACATGTGCCACGTTTTGCGTGCGTTTGATGAGTCAACGCGGATGGCGAGTGCAGATGATGCACTAGTCAGCCTGACTGTCCCCCTTATCTGCCTGCTTCAAAAAACACTGCAAGCAATAAGGGATGAGGTTTTGGAAGAGGTGGAGGATGAGGAGTCACAAATTCCATCACCTTCTGGAAAGTCAGCGCAACGTGGTTCCTCACAAAGGGCTGGGCAGGGCTCACTTTGTGAGGAGGATGAGGAGGAGGAGTCAATGGAGGAGGAAGACATCGCTCCAGAGGGAGGTACACAACGCTCTAGTCAGTATGTAGAGCGAGGGTGGGGTGATGCAGAGCAGGCAGAGATAACGCCTCTTGCAGAGGACAGCGTTTCTTTGCCAGTTGGGAGTCTGCAGCACATGGTTGATTTCATGCTGCAGTGCCTAAGAAACGACCGCCGCATCGCCCACATTCTCACGACGTCTGATTATTGGGTGTACACCCTCCTAGACCCTCGCTACCGGGACAACGTCAAAAGCCTCATCACACCGTTGAACCGGGAGCGTAAAATGCGGGAGTACCAAGACACACTGGTGCAATCCCTAATGTTCTACCTTACTGCCGAGAGCACTGCTGCTGCTACTGCTTTACAAAGCAGCTCTGTGCGTCGAGGCAGTGTAGAGAGCTCTGCAACAAGAGGGAGCACACGCAGTGCCTCTGCACAGGGAAAGACCAGTATGTTAAAAATGTGGCAAAGTTTTGTGGCAGCGCCACAAATGTCTACACCATCCGAGAGGGCTCCAGTCAGCGGGAGGCAACGTATCCGTCAGATGGTGACAGACTACTTGGCTTTGCCTCTCAGTGTACTCCCAGATGGCTCTTCCCCATTCAAGTTTTGGGTCTCTAAGCTGGATACATGGCCAGAGCTTAGCCAGTATGCATTGGAGGTGCTGGCTTGCCCTGCTGCCAGTGTATTATCGGAGCACGTCTTTAGTGCTGCAGGTGGTGTACTAACAGACCGTCGCATGCGACTATCCTCCGATAATGTAGACCGGCTTACTTTTCTGAAAATGAACAAGGCATGGATCTCGCCAGAATTTGTCTGTCCGTTTTCAGATTAAATAACTGTTTCGCAACGTTATCCATGTCTCCTGTTATGTTCATCTTTCTACCACCTGAACTCTACTCCCTGGGCTCCAACACTGCCAGTTGCTGCTCAGAAGTGTCGTGTCCACAGAACAAAACACAAGCTCTACTGTTAGTGGGGTTCAGTAACGCCAGCTGTTCCCCTGCTGTGTCAACGGCAAGAAGTGTCCTGTTCCCGACACATGGACAGAAAAACACATGACCAACATGCTCCAAATAGGGAAGAGCCGTCACCCTGCTTGTTATGCTGAAAACATGAAATTGTGAAGTTTTGCAGGCCTAGAATGATAAATTTTTATGACAAATATGGACAAATAATAATTTGTCATCACAGCGCATATCTGCACATGTCTATTAGAAATGGTAACAAAAATAAAACATAGTCTACTCTTCACATTTTTAAATTAATGCATAAAAGTACATTTCAGACTTATGAATTAATGCTTTTTAAGGAACTTTATCTGTACCTGTAAGATAATGCAGTCAATGGATGTACGAATCATTAAATCCTCATCATCATCATCACGAGTTTTATTTATGACAGACATTATAAAATACACATACTGATGCCAACTGTAACTTCAAACACCATATATGAAATGGCCAGCATGTAAACATGGTAATAATGTCCAATAATAAATTATTACATCTAGAAAGTGCATCATGCATACTGACAATAGGTAGTTATACCTGCAAGTGCTGTTGAAACAACCACAAGAGATATAAATTAATACTGGTATATAGGTATCACAGTGCATAGTTACTCATGGACAATGTTGATGTAATACTGTATCTCAATTAAGTCAGCGTCAACCATTAGGCTTGTTAGTCTTGTACATTGTTAAAGAGGGAACGTAATTTTTTGGTTTGTCATAGGTGTAGTATTACACATTAAATTATTACTGCTGTATTTTTTTTTGCGTCCCTAGTGCGCAATAACGCAGCCTAACCTCACATTGATAGTCAGCTAATTGCCACACGCTACCCTACCCTACGCGTGACAGTAGGAAGGTAGTGTTGACGGATAAAGCTTTGCGCAACCAGACATTCTTTTACCCTCTTCAACACTCTACAAGCAAAAAATGCATGATTTCAGCCGCAGACTTTATTGACGTACAGTATAACATCGGCATTACCCATCAGAGGCTGTCCACTGTCTGATACAGACATAGAATATACCTTTGCTATCCGTAGCCTTTGTTTCACCTACACTTGCAGGCACACACTTAAATTGTGACAAACAATGCCTAATGTTTTTTTAAATGGTTATTTTTTATTGTACATTATTGTGTCATCAATCACATTGATGAGTCCATGCTGGACATGTCATACATGCTATAGAAAGTTACGATTTTATGAACTTAAATAATTGAAATGTCTGTGACTGTCACATAAAATTTGCGATGATGATGATGAGTGACTATTACAAAATCCATTGTCTTCACTATGTTATGGTTTAACATAGCGTTCCTTAAGCATTATTCATAAAAAAAAAAATGTACTTTTATTCTTAAATTTACAACACTATATTTTGTTACCAATTTTTTGGGTGTTGTGTTGTTCCATTTATTTTTGGCATGTGCATATATGCGTTTATATTTGTATTTTCTTTATTTTTCCTTCTTGAAATTAGAAAACATGTGTATCTTTGTACCGTGTTAGCCAGTAGATAGAAAAATATTTAGACTTCAGAGTCAGCAGTGGTTGATACCTTTTAATGGATAACTGAAAAGATGGAAACAAATTGCAAGCTTTCAAGGCTACTCACGTCTCTTCATCAGGGAAAGACTAACTAAAAAAATTAAGCATCACATATTTCTATACACAACAGGACACAGGAATAGTGCAATAGGTAAGACAAGTAAGTGACGTGTATCAGAACTGTCATTATCTCACAGGGATGAACATAAATATTGGAACAGTTCCTAGATAAGGATAGAAAGTTTGATTGCCCTCTCATTGGCGTATTTTTTGGGGTTTTCATGACCCTGGAAGGGCATAGACGCAGATTCCTTAATTGATATAGAATGACATAAATCCATGTGATCTATTCATTCCATCACTAACAGTGTCAAAGGTCATGATGAGCTTATATTCTGAAACCTTTGTACGTTTCTCATATTTGAAGTTATATTTTAATAACAGTAATTCCATATCCATGATGCTATGACCGGGCATACAAAAGTCTTTTGCCACAGGTAAATTCATTAATTTATCTGTGATTGTGTGGCGCTGATAATTCATCCTTGTTCTCCTTTTTGTTGCCGGTCTCCCCTCACTTGTCCCTCCCTCACTTGTCTTAGCTATTCCTGTGTCCTGTTGTGTGTAGAAATATGTGATTCTTCATTTTTGGCTTTACTCTTAGCCTGATGAAGACACCTGAGTAGTCTCGAAAGCTTTGAATTTGTTACCATATTTTCAGTTAGCCATTAAACGTTATCAACCACAGAGGACTGTGAAGTATAAATATTTTTCTATTCTTGTAATTGAAATTTATCATTTTATTGTTGTAGTAAAACTTCATTTATTCTTGTTTGAAGTACATACATTTGCAATGGCCACGTAACAAGGCAATAACTCAATATTTTATGCCTACACCCTCCTTGACCCTGGGCTTCAACAGCGCCAGTTGCTGCTCAGAAGTGTTAGATGCACAGATGAAAACAATCGCTGATGTGTTTGTGGGGTTCAGTAACGCCTGCTGTTCCCCTGCTGTGTGTCTGGCAAAAATTACTGCTGCTAACTACAACTTCAACTTCAAACGTCTCATACTAGGCCTCTGCCTACACCCTCCTTGACCCTGGGCTTCAACATCGCCAGTTGCTGCTCAGAAGTGTTAGATGCACAGATGAAAACAATCGCTGATGTGTTTGTGGGGTTCAGTAACGCCTGCTGTTCCCCTGCTGTGTGTCTGGCAAAAATTACTGCTGCTAACTACAACTTCAACTTCAAACGTCTCATACTAGGCCTCTGCCTACACCCTCCTTGACCCTGGGCTTCAACAGCGCCAGTTGCTGCTCAGAAGTGTTAGATGCACAGATGAAAACAATCGCTGATGTGTTTGTGGGGTTCAGTAACGCCTGCTGTTCCCTGCTGTGTGTCCGGCAAAAATTACTGCTAGCTACCTAATCATGGTGAAAAAAAAAATTACATCTCAAAGTGTCTAGTGCTACACATAGATATGAGGCTACACCATGATTTCTAAGCTGTAAACATTTGAAACGTCAACTTTCAAACCATAAAATGATTTGTCTTTGTCACAAATCTGTAACAAAATAATTGTGACATATTATTACAGATATGCACATGTCGAAAACAAATGCAAACACAAAAGCCTACTTATGCTATAGGATACTGATGGTCAACCTTGTCACTCCATAGCTTACACAAATCCAACTCACATCATGATGACTCAAATACTGCAATGTTGGAAGTGCATAATGTGGGTTGAACTTTGACAACTGCTGCAGTGCGAAGGTTATACTTCAGTGTTCTTGCCTTTGAAATAAAAGCATACAAGTAAATATAATATCCAATGTTGATTAAGGGACGTGATGTACACCTGTAATATTGTGCAAACAATGCATGTAGGAATAGTCCTCTTCAACATTACTTATATTTGTGTCATTTTAAAAAATACATATTTGATTAGAAAGTTAACAGCCCATATCATAAAGGTACTTCATGTAAACATGATAATCGCTAACAAAAATCATGCATTACCTTGGTAAAGTCAATAGTGCATAGTCACAATAGCAAAATATATACCTGTAAGTGGTGCTGAAAGAACGACAACTGATAGAATAGGTGAATGATATCTATTTATCAGACTGAATAGCGACACCTGTACAATGTCGATATAATACTGTACCTTAACAAAAAAACTGTGTCACACCTCACACGCATTTTTCTTGTAGCTTGTTATGTAATAGGGCACATGCGTGTATGTTTCATCATAGGTGCATGTTTACTGAGTAAAGCAGTCATGACAACGCCTTTGTGTTGTCGGTACGCTTGCGATGATGAACGATGCGCACCGTGAATGTTAGTCTGCGTCATAAGACGCACAGACGCTCCAATACCCAACGCGTCACAGCAGGAAGCCAGTCTGTGCGTCCAAACAAAGGCGCAAGCATACATGCACGTACCCTTTTAGAAAGCTATATAAAAATAAGGATGTAGTAGTAACGCACACTTTATTGAGGTACAGTATTACATCGCCATTCACCATCTGTGGCTATGCAGACTCATCTATATATACCTTATCTATCCGTTGTCATGCTTGCAAGTCCACAGTCAGGCATAAATAGCTGTTTTCACTATGCACTTTTTAAAGTTTTTTTTTGTTAATATAAATGATTGCCACATATTATCAGTATTACATGATGGAAATTTTAGATATTTTTAAAAACTTTTTAGTGATATTATTCAGCAAATGAAAATGGTGTACATACTGTTACTTATCCATCATTAATGGATTCTGATATGTACTTGTATGCTTTTATTTAAAACCGTATAGCAGATTATTTAACCGATTTTAATTGTGGTTTGCATTGCTTTTCAACATGTTAATGTATGCGTTTATGTTTGTCAATTATTAATTTACATATATTTTTTAAAGTAAAATCATCATCTTATGGTACTAAAGGTTATATTTCTCTTGTTTGGAGTATAGACATTTTTAATTGACACGTAACAAGGAAAATACTTGATCTAGTATTTAAACATCCTCCTTGACCCTGGGCTCCAACACCGCCAGTTGTTGCTTGGAAGTGCTGTTAGCACAGTCTACACTTGCTCCTGTGTTACTGGGGTTCAGTAATGTCAGCTGTTCCCCTGCTGTGTGAACGGCAAACAGTCCTGCTGCCTCCACCATGTTCTCTTCTCATCCCTGGGTTACAACACCGCCAGTTGTTTCTCGGAAGTGCTGTTAGCACAGTTAACACTTGCTCCCGTGTTACTGGGGTTCAGTAATGTCAGCTGTTCCCCTGCTGTGTGAACGGCAAACAGTCCTGCTGCCTCCACCATGTTCTCTTCTCATCCCTGGGTTACAACACCGCCAGTTGTTTCTCGGAAGTGCTGTTAGCACAGTCTACACTTGCTCCTGTGTTACTGGGGTTCAGTAATGTCAGCTGTTCCCTGCTGTGTGAACGGCAAACAGTCCTGCTGCCTCCACCATGTTCTCTTCTCATCCCTGGGTTACAACACCGCCAGTTGTTTCTCGGAAGTGCTGTTAGCACAGTCTACACTTGCTCCTGTGTTACTGGGGTTCAGTAATGTCAGCTGTTCCCCTGCTGTGTGAACGGCAAACAGTCCTGCTGCCTCCACCATGTTCTCTTCTCATCCCTGGGTTACAACACCGCCAGTTGTTTCTCGGAAGTGCTGTTAGCACAGTCTACACTTGCTCCTGTGTTACTGGGGTTCAGTAATGTCAGCTGTTCCCCTGCTGTGTGAACGGCAAACAGTCCTGCTGCCTCCACCATGTTCTCTTCTCATCCCTGGGTTACAACACCGCCAGTTGTTTCTCGGAAGTGCTGTTAGCACAGTCTACACTTGCTCCTGTGTTACTGGGGTTCAGTAATGTCAGCTGTTCCCCTGCTGTGTGAACGGCAAACAGTCCTGCTGCCTCCACCATGTTCTCTTCTCATCCCTGGGTTACAACACCGCCAGTTGTTTCTCGGAAGTGCTGTTAGCACAGTCTACACTTGCTCCTGTGTTACTGGGGTTCAGTAATGTCAGCTGTTCCCCTGCTGTGTGAACGGCAAACAGTCCTGCTGCCTCCACCATGTTCTCTTCTCATCCCTGGGTTACAACACCGCCAGTTGTTTCTCGGAAGTGCTGTTAGCACAGTCTACACTTGCTCCTGTGTTACTGGGGTTCAGTAATGTCAGCTGTTCCCCTGCTGTGTGAACGGCAAAAAAGTCCTGCTGCCTCCACCCTGTTCTCTTCCCATCCCTGGGTTACAACACCGCCAGTTGTTTCTTGGAAGTGCTGTTAGCACAGTCTACACTTGCTCCTGTGTTACTGGGGTTCAGTAATGTCAGCTGTTCCCTGCTGTGTGAACGGCAAAAAGTCCTGCTGCCTCCACCCTGTTCTCTTCCCATCCCTGGGTTACAACACCGCCAGTTGTTTCTCGGAAGTGCTGTTAGCACAGTCTACACTTGCTCCTGTGTTACTGGGGTTCAGTAATGTCAGCTGTTCCCCTGCTGTGTGAACGGCAAAAAGTCCTGCTGCCTCCACCCTGTTCTCTTCTCATCCCTGGGTTACAACACCGCCAGTTGTTTCTTGGAAGTGCTGTTAGCACAGTCTACACTTGCTCCCGTGTTACTGGGGTTCAGTAATGTCAGCTGTTCCCCTGCTGTGTGAACGGCAAACAGTCCTGCTGCCTCAACTTTAATTTCCATGGGTACCTTCTGCTACCCATCCGGGTTCCAGTACCGTCAGCTGGTTCTCCGCAGTGCCTTTGGCCTAGGTGCCTCCATGTCGGTATCCGAGTTCCAGCAACGTCTGCTGGTCCTTGGTAGTGCTTTGGAGCACAGGTACCTCCTGCTTAGTAACCCTGTCCCAGTAACGTCAGCTGGTCCTCGGTTGTGCCATTGGCTCTTTTCCTTCTGCTGACCCTCCGGGTTCCAGCACAGTCAGCTGGTCCTCATTACTTTCATTGGCTCTTGTACCTTCTGCTACCCATCCGGGTTCCAGTACCGTCAGCTGGTTCTCCGCAGTGCCTTTGGCCTAGGTGCCTCCATGTCGGTATCCGAGTTCCAGCAACGTCTGCTGGTCCTTGGTAGTGCTTTGGAGCACAGGTACCTCCTGCTTAGTAACCCTGTCCCAGTAACGTCAGCTGGTCCTCGGTTGTGCCATTGGCTCTTTTCCTTCTGCTGACCCTCCGGGTTCCAGCACAGTCAGCTGGTCCTCGTTACTTCCATTGGCTTTTGTACCATCACCAACAGGACAAAGAAGGTTAAGACAAACTAAAAGATACAGAACAAGAGACAGAAGAACAATAAGCAGAAGATCAAAAAGCAGAAGAACATTAAGTATAAGACCAAAATGAAGAGCAAAATATATGCTCTAAATTCTAAGCAGAAGAAGACTAAGCAGTGTATGGGGGTGAGTCCGTTCCTCCTCGTGGTGCCCCTGGAAAATGCCTGATGCTGCTGCAGGCTAAACTGAACGCGGACAAATACTGTTGTAATTAAAATCTTTCGTGACAGCAAGAACGGAAGGATGAAAATTCAGAGTTTTACAGATTACAAGTACAGGAATGTCTGTCACAAATAAGAATATGATGAAAAGGATGAATAGGAAGAAGATGAAGAAGTAGAATATGAAGAATAATAACTGTTTAATAAGAACAATATAAGTAATGTTAACAAAAAGATGAATAGCAAGAAGTTTTAGAAGATTAAGAAGGTGAAGATGAAGAATAATTTGATGAGAAAGATGATGCTGCTGAAAATTATGAAGGAGAAAGTGTGTGAAAAGTTAAAGAGGTGAAGACCATGGAAGTTGTGAAACAGACATATTTGACAAAATAGAAAAAAGGTTAACAACATTGTCAATTTGTTCGTCAATCCGAACGTATTTCCTAAAAAAAAAAATTAATGCTATTCCATTGGATTGGGTCAAACATGTATGCCTTTAATGTCTCCTCAACCTCCCCCAATACATTCTACATTACTCTTTCTTGTTTTCCTTCATGTACAATTAACCAACAAGGCAAGAATGGGTTTTTTTTAATTTCGATATTTTGTTCCCATAGACTTACATGGGACTTCCGGTATCGGTATCGGGTATCGCCGATATTTTAGTGATATCGGCGATACCATTCCGATTCCGATACTTTAGGATATCGGAAAGTATCGCTCAACTCTAGTCACAGTATTAATGTCATTGAAAAATTCAAGAAGACTAGATTCATTGCCCTTCCAGATACAGAAAATATCATCTATGTATCTGACCCACATGGTGGCATGTTGTTTGAATGTGGGATTAGGGTATACATATTCTTGTTCAAACCTATCCACGTAAATATTAGCGTAGGCCGGCGCTACGTTAGATCCCATTGCGGTCCCGCATGTCTGTATATAAAATTCATCGCCAAAAAGGAAGTAGTTCTCCCTAAGAACCAAATTGAGTAAGTCAAGGCATAGCTGGTGGGTCCCTCTATCCACATTAGCTTCCTGTAAGGTGAGTGACACTGCTCTAATGCCTTTTTCATGAATGATGGATGTGTACAGGCTGTTCACGTCCATTGTGCATAAGATACTATCGGGGGGATGCTATTGGTAGCGTGTATTTTACTCAAGAAATCACCTGTATCCAGGATAAATGACTTAGTCAGATGGGCATGTGGTGTTAGGAGTTTATCGAGAAAGATAGATAAGGGATTCAAAATTGAGTCCGTGGATGCTACAATCGGGCGTCCCGGCAGGTTATGGAGATTTTTGTGTATCTTAGGGAGAATATACAGAATAGGGGTGATTGGATGGTGGTTGAGCAAGAATGTTCTTGTCTTGTTATCAATGGTCCCCTGTTCAAGATGATTATCAAGGACCATGTTAATCTTATGTCGTATGGAGCTGATTGGGTCCGTGTTGACCATTTTATATGTAGTGGTGTCACTGAGTTGTCTCCTGATTTCAGAGGTGTAGTAGCTTTTATTCATGACCACAATGGCTCCACCCTTGTCCGCAGGTTTTATAACAATATTGTTATTGTTTTTAAGTGACTCTAAGGCCTGTTTCTCCAGGGGATTCAAATTGTGGCGGACAGGGATGAGACCTAATTGTTGGTCGTGAATAGCTTGTCTAATGTCTCTGTCTAGTAACATCGACAAAGGTCTCGACTGCATGATTTGTCTTAGGTGGCATGAAACTGCTGGGATTTCTAACCCAAGATTATCAATGGAAATACTAGGTCCGCCGTTACGGTCAGGTATTGTGCCAGCAGAATTGAGATTAGGTAGAGTGCTCCCTGAAAAGTGTACTTTGAGTCTAATGTTCCGGTAAAACCGGTGGAGGTCCTTTTCCAGTTGGAAGGAATCCCATTTGGGAGTAGGACATAATGATAGGCCCATATTTAGCACCTTATGTTCAAGGGGGGAAAGAGAATAATCAGAAATATTCACAACTATGTTTGGACTCCTACCTGTGATCTGAGGGTCATCTGGTGGTCCGCCTCTCTTCTTCCTTGACCTCCGTGTTGTCGTGTAGTTTGTCCTAAAAAAGCTGGTCTTGTGGTTTGGGCACCACCAGTTTCACTGCCAGAGCCTGCGGAAGAGCCCCCTGCAGGTGAGGAGCCCCCTGATGGGTAGTAACCCCCTTGTTGTCGGCGGAATTTCGGACGTTGTCTCCGAGGTAGTGGGTCCTCCCATCTGTAGACTTTATTTGATAAATAGTCTTCAGTGTCCTTTGGAACTTAGCCCTTTTCCTTTCCTCTAATGTCTTCTGGTGGGTGGATAGGATGGAGTCTACTTTGTTTTTGAGGGTTGCGAATTCGGAGGAACTCAAAGTAGCCGTAAGTCGTGTCTCAATTGTTGTGATTTTTTCTTCCGTCTCCTTGATTGCCTCCTGGAGATATTCTATGGTTAGTAGGATCACATCAAGGGAGCACTTGTTGAGGATTTTTTGGAATGTGTCACAATATTTTACGTTATCGGCGAACAGTGTAGGACGTAAATGGCTACGTAGGCCACGAGGAATTTTGCCTTGTCTGTGGTATTCTCCCAGAGTGGCACAATGTAGGTCATATGAAATAAGTTTTTTTTCTTCCTTTTCCCAGTCCCGTGTCTTAACGTCTTTGCTAGGGATATGTAGAAAGTCGGTTTTACTTCTTATCTTAGATAGGATTGTTGAGCCCGAAGCCTCGTCATATGCATATGTGGAAGTTGACATGGATTCCGTCGGTGCACAAACCAAAAAATAGACTATAGATAAAGTAACCAAGGTTTGGCACACTCGTGTGCCAAACCTTGGTTACTTTATCTATTCAGCATCTTCCACAGGGCTCTCCAGAATCTTGAAGTGAACTGAACTCCACGATCAGAGATTATGTGGAGAGGAAGACCGTGGAGATGACGTACATGCTGAAAGAGCTTAGGTGCGGAGGGAATGCCGGCCAGGAAGTAGGCCATCTTAGATAACTGATCAACCACAACCCAGACGGTGTCGCAACTCTCGGAGAGGCAGGTCAATGATGAAGTCCATAGCAATGTGTTGACAGAGAGCGGAAGGAACTGGCAGAGGCTGGAGGATGACAGCAGGCTTTTCCCTGGAAATCCATTTCTGCCATAGTGTGAACAGATGGTTACAAAGTGCTGGACATCCTTGAGTAGCAAAGGCCACCAGAAGCAGCAAGCAATCAGCTCAGTGGACTTGCGAATGCCAATATGACCAGCCAACTTAGATTCGTGTCCCCAGGACAGAATTCTTCTCCTCCTAGCCGTAAGGACAAAGCGTTTGCCCAAAGGAATGTCTTTAACAAAGACAGGGACTACTTCAATAATCCTGGCCGGGTCAATAATGTGCTGAGACTCCTCCATAGTATCGGACACATCAAAGAACCGAGACATGGCATCTGCTCTGACATTCTTCTCGGCAGGTCAGTAGTGTAATTCAAAGTTAAAAGCAGAGATGAAGAATGGCCGCCTGGCCTAGCGAGGATTCAATAGCTGGGCGGACTGCAGGAAGGTCCGATTCTTATGGTTCGTGCATATTATTTGGTGAGAGTTGGCGCCTTCCAGTAGATATTGCCAACTTTGAGCTCCATTTTAATGTTCAGAAGCTCACGATCCCCAATGGTATAGTTTTGCTCTGCCGGCGAGAACAGTTTGGAGAAACAAAATGCAAAACAGACTTACCCAAGGAAGTTATTTGCAGGAGAACCGCCCCACCATGATAGAAGAGACATCTATTTCCAAGAAAAACTGCTTGTTGGGACCAGGATGGTGTAGACCTGGAGCTCTCGTGAGCGCTTCTTTCCAAAGCTGGAACGGCGATACAGCAGACTCTGGCATTAGCCCCCTTTTTAATTACTGTGGGAATGGGTGCCATAAGGGAAGAGAAGTGGGGAATAAAATGTCAGCAGAAGTTGATGAAATCCATGAACTGCTGGATGGCCTGCAAACCTTGGGGACAAGGCCAGGAGACAATAGCGGAAACCTTTTCAGGATCCATTTTGAGACCAGGCTGGAAACATCAGACTCAAGGAGGGTTTCTCGAAGGTATGTTTGGATAATGTAATTTGGCAAACAAATTGTTCTCCCGCAGACACTGTACAGCCTGACTACCGTGCCTTCTATGGGTGGATAGATCAGAAGAGGATATCCTAGATGATCTGAAATACGACAGGCGGTTACACAGACGAAAAGGCATAACGAGATACTTATAATGCCCATCACGGGTATTATAGCCCGTTTTCCATTTGTGCCATCGTGGATACAAATAAGGCTGTAAGCCCCTCGCAGATCCAATTTGATCAAAGTCAGGGATACTTGTTTTTAATGGTGATTTGGTTAAGCCCTCGATAGTCAATGTATGGACGTAGGGAACCATCTTTCTTAGAAAGGAAGAAGAAGCTGGCACCAGCTGGAAAAGAGGATTCATGGATGAACCATTTGGCCAAGTTTCCTTGAATGTATTCAGACATGGCCGGAGTATCAGGCAGAGGTAGCAGATATACTTGACTTTGGGGAGGTGAAGTCTGTGGGTTGGCAAGACCTCTGCCTTCTTCTCACAAGACATCAGCAAAGGCACAATAATGGACGGGAAGGGAAGCAAGATTTGAAGGCACAGAAAGTGGAGTTATGGCGTGACCTTGGCCGGGCAGTTGGAAGCACAATACGCTCTGCAGTGAAGCACCTGACCGGTGAAGCAGTTCACAGCTGGTACGTGAAGACACAACCATAGAAGGCTCAGGAGAACAGAATTCACGGATCTGGGTAGCACATAGAACAACATTTTTTCAGAATGCATGACTCTGATCCACTGGCAGCATGACGAATCGAACAGGCTCTGTCAGAAGTTGTCCATCAATTGAGGCAATAGTCAAGGGATGATCCAAAAGTTTTGTATGGAGCTGTGGTTTAAGGATCAGATCCTGATGAATGAAGCAGCAGGAGGATGCAGCAGTGTTAGAAAAGCTACAAGAGGCAGCTCAGTGAGACAGCCAAAGACTGGAGAGAGCTAAGCGGTGACCGCAGTGAGTAGGGCGCTGCTTACCACCTGAGAAAGTCACTGGTGTGACACTTTTCTCATGTTGCAGGTGTGGTTTGGACAGTACTGTTAGGCTCACCTGATGTGGTGGATCTTCAAAGTCAAATGTCCTGGTGGGCACATGGCCCGTGGGTGTACGTGCAGCAGATAAGTGAGGCACACAGGACACAGACAGCAGAGGTACTGGAAGTAGGAGATGTTCTGGAGACCGGAGACTGGTAGCAGGGCTACTGGAAGCCGCATGCAGACATGTCACATCCTGGAGACCACAGACAGGTAGCAGGGCTACTGGAAGCTGCATGCAGACATGTCACGTCCTGGAGACCACAGACAGGTAGCAGGGCTACTGGAAGCTGCATGCAGTCATGTGACATCCTGGAGACCACAGACAAGTAGCAGGGCTACTGGAAACTGCAGGCAAACAAGTGACATCCTGGAGACCGCAGACAGGTAACAGAGTTACTGGAAGCCGCAGACAGACAGGAGATGTCCTGGAGGCCTCAGAAAGGTAGCATGCTTACTGGAAGTCACAGACAGGTGCAGTGCACTGACAAACTGAAAGTCTTAGGAACACTGAAGTATTAATAGCAAGACACAGGTGTGTCTTGGTAGACTTTAAATAGGCCTGGGCAGATCATCAAATTGGTTCTTGCCAGGCCATCTACAAAGCCCGACTTGGAGCACAACAGAATTTAGCGGACCAGGATGAGAGAGACTAAGCCCGTATCCGGGACATGTGCACAACAGTCCTATCTCGTGTCACAGGTCTTGTTTGAACAGTCCGTTCTCATGTAATACCTGGTTTATGCCTGGTTTGGACAGTCCTGTCTCATGTTACATGCCGAATTTGGACAGTCCTTTTATCAAGTCCAAGGTCTGGTTTGGACAGTCTTTTCTAATGTCACAAGTCATACTTGTTCTTTCTCATGTTGAGGTCCTCCTCTAGGAGTAAGGCTCACTGGTTGTCCCTGGGCCTCCCGCGCTGGGTACAATGTCGGAGCACTCTCAGGATTGAGGCTTAATCCTTAGAACAGGTGTTGCCTGTAGCAGGACCATGTGAGCTGTAAGGTTGTATCAGTGACGCAGGGACACCCAGTGTTTACATCCTCAGGTCCCATATGTGTAACGATTTCCACCGTCCCCCGGACCGGCGCCAGCGAATGCATTCCAACCATCTGGGGCATCTTATGCCGCGAGATATAGTGACTTGCCAGCCATTGTCTCCTCCGATGTTTTTGGCAGATCACATCTGTACGGTGACTAATATTCTTTTCCTTGGTGACCTTTGCGGGACGCTCGTCGCTTCAGTACTGCCAGCTTTATTGACTCCTGAAAGTTATGAATGATGAAGCATCACAATAAGCTCCTTTATGGATCAGATAATATCATCTTGCATTCAGCAGGAACAGATCTTCTATTGTGTAGATGTTTTCTTCTGAATTACTGAAAAGTGGCAAACTACCTGGAAAGGAAGAACCTGGAAAAGTTTCCACAGCAAACCATGAAAATTTCCATCACCTTTGGCTCAGTGAGTGAGAAAAGCCGATCGCAGTGTAGATGTGGACCACCCACGTGAGCAGAGATGGATTTGTGCTTTGCCACAATTCATGATAATTGGTCTTACATGGGACTGCAGGAAAAGAACCAAACATTAATCCAAAAATATTACAAGGATGGTAGACCTATTATTAAAGGGAAACTGTCATAAAAAATGACCTATTCTTTAAATCAGGATTTTGTGTTATCTGTAGTTTTCATATGCAAATGTCGTCTTCAGAGAGTAGGACGGGAAGGTTACTGCCACCAATAGGGGGTAGCAATCCGAAAAGACAATATTAAACCCATTAAGGCTATGTTCACACGTTGTGTTTTTTTATGCGTTTGTTTCCACAGGCAAAATCTGCTATCTTGGCAGTCATAAACTTGCTGCAAAAAAATGATTTTCCTTACTTTTTGCTGCATTTTTTTGCTTTTTCGGTGCGTTTTTTTCCCTGCGTGTTTGTCATGGTACATTTGTCTTTTGTGCATGCTGACAAAGTTTAGTGCATAAAGAAAAATCTGATTCTACTTCATCAGGTTTTGTCACCAAAAACACAGCAAATCGGACAACTGCATTTTTTCTGCATTTTTTGCGCCACCCATTGCTTTCAATGGGTGAAAATCTCTAAAAAAATTGCTGAAAAAACGCTGAAAGAAGTGACAAGCTGCGCTTTCCAAAAACAAAGGTATTGCACAAAATACTGAAGAGAAAAAAAAAAACCTGTGTGCATGAGATTTCTGACATCTCATAGACTACTGTAAAACGCAGCGGAAAACTTGCATAAAAAAATGCATCAATGAACACTGAAAAAACACAATGTGTGAACATAGGTTAAAGGACCTCGCCACTCACCACGTGACTTAGGCCTCTTTCACACATCTGTCTTTTTGTATCAGGCATGATCCGTCGAACACCTGAAGGGACGGATCCGGCGCTGAAACAAAAAAACTGATGCAACGGATCCGGTTTTTTGCTGGATCCGTCCTGAACTTTTGAACCAGAAAAAGAGGGTTTCTGATGCCCGGAGACACTGGAAAATGTAGTAGTAGTAGTAGTAGTAGTAGTAGTAGTAGTAGTAGTAGTAGACCTCGATTTCCAGAATCCGGATCAGACTTTTGCCGGATTGTACAAAAGTCTGATCCGGTTCCATTGAATTCTATTATTTCCGGCTGTCTGATGCGCCGCTTCAGGCACTATCAGGCTGCTCCGGCAAAAAAAAAAATGTTACATGCTCCGCTTTGTCCAGCCGCCGGAATGTACATTTCCGCCGGATCCGGACAAAAACGGATACAACGCAATGACATCAGGCACGATCCGGCGCTAATGAAAGTCAATGGAAAAAAAAATGCATCCGGCATCACATTTCACCGGATGCGGTTGGACAAAAAAATACCGGAGGGCGCCGTCAGGCGCACAACGGATGTGTGAAAGAGGCCTTAGGATGAGAAGCCAAAGCCATGCACTATACACAGACACATGTTTGAGAGTTTTCACCTCATCATTGCAAAGAAGAAGCCAACACAGACCTCCTTTCTGATTAGAAGCAACCACCCTGAAACATGTGTCTGCAATTAAAGAATCTGATGTGGCTTCTAAGTGATGCGGCAAGGCGGATTAAAGGGTCAATACTGACCTTTTCTGTTCCTACGTCCAAGAGGTGGCAATACAAAGAGGTGGCAATACAAAGAGGTGGCAATACAAAGAGGTGGCAATACAAAGAGGTGGCAATACAAAGAGGTGGCAATACAAAGAGGTGGCAATACAGTTCCTGTGTTTTCCTCTCTGAAGAGGCTACGTTCTGATTTAATGTCCCAGGAGAGCATTACATGGCTTATGAGGCTCCTTGAGCTGAATTGGTTCTCTCCACAAGACCACCTATATTTAAAAAAAAAGTTTTGCCAATATTTTTTTTTTTCATATTACAATCTTTATTAAAATAGAAAAAAATAGTAATCTTGCAATTGTCCCTTTAGCCACCGTGACTTATTTAGTCTCATACTTCTTGTCCTCTCAGCAGGATCCGTATTATCAATAGCACGATTACATTGACTGACAACACCTCTATATACAGCTGATAACACAGAATCCACCATTCACACCAGGTGATGTCACAGCTCACCTCCTCCTCCTCCTGTATAATGACTGATAACACCTCTATATACAGTAGATAACACAGGATCCACCATTCACAATAGGAGATGTCACAGCTCACCTCCTCTTCCTCCTGTACAATGACTGATAACACCTCTATATACAGTAGATAACACAGGATCCACCATTCACAATAGGTGATGTCACAGCTCACCTCCTCCTCCTCCTGTATAATGACTGATAACACCTCTATATACAGTAGATAACACAGGATCCACCATTCACAATAGGAGATGTCACAGCTCACCTCCTCTTCCTCCTGTACAATGACTGATAACACCTCTATATACAGTAGATAACACAGGATCCACCATTCACAATAGGGGATGTCACAGCTCACCTCCTCCTCCTCCTGTACAATGACTAATAACACCTCTATATACAGTACATAACACAGGATCCACCATTCACAATAGGTGATGTCACAGCTCCCCTCCTCCTCCTGTATAATGACTGATAACACCTCTATATACAGTAGATAACACAGGATCCACCATTCACAATAGGGGATGTCACAGCTCACCTCCTCCTCCTCCTGTACAATGACTAATAACACCTCTATATACAGTACATAACACAGGATCCACCATTCACAATAGGTGATGTCACAGCTCCCCTCCTCCTCCTGTATAATGACTGATAACACCTCTACATACAGTAGATAACACAGGATCCACCATTCACAATAGGTGATGTCACAGCTCACCTCCTCCTCCTGTACAATGACTGATAACACCTCTATATACAGTAGATAACACAGGATCCACCATTCACAATAGGTGATGTCACAGCTCACCTCCTCTTCCTCCTGTACAATGACTGATAACACCTCTATATACAGTAGACAGCACAGGATCCACCATTCACAATAGGTGATGTCACAGCTCACCTCCTCCTCCTCCTGTACAATGACTGATAACACCTCTATATACAGCAGATAACACAGGATCCACCATTCACAATAGGTGATGTCACAGCTCACCTCCTCCTCCTGTATAATGACTGATAACACCTCTACATACAGTAGATAACACAGGATCCACCATTCACAATAGGTGATGTCACAGCTCACCTCCTCCTCCTGTACAATGACTGATAACACTCTCTATATACAGTAGATAACACAGGATCACCATTCACAATAGGTGATGTCACAGCTCACCTCCTCCTCCTGTACAATGACTGATAACACCTCTATATACAGTAGATAACACAGGATCCACCATTCACAATAGATGATGTCACAGCTCACCTCCTCCTCCTGCACAATGACTGATAACACCTCTATATACAGTAGATAACACAGGATCCACCATTCACAATAGGTGATGTTACAGCTCACCTCCTCCTCCTATACAATGACTGATAACACCTCTATATACAGTGATAACACAGAATCCACCATTCACACCAGGTGATGTCACAGCTCACCTCCTCCTCCTGTATAATGACTGATAACACCTCTATATACAGTAGAAGCACAGGATCCACCATTCACAATAGGTGATGTTACAGCTCACTCCTCCTCCTCCTGTACAATGACTGATAACATCTCTATATACAGTAGATAACACAGGATCCACCATTCACAATAGGTGATGTCACAGCTCACCTCCTCCTGTACAATGATTGATAACACCTCTTAGCTATATACAGTAGATGACACAGTATCCACCATTCACAATAGGTGATGTCACAGCTCACCTCCTCCTCCTGTACAATGACTGATAACACCTCTATGTACAGTAGATAACACAGGATCCAGCATTCACAATAGGTGATGTCACAGCTCACCTCCTCCTCCTGTACAATGACTGATAACACCTCTATGTACAGTAGATAACACAGGATCCACCATTCACAATAGGTGATGTCACAGCTCACCTCCTCCTCCTGTACAATGACTGATAACACCTCTATGTACAGTAGATAACACAGGATCCAGCATTCACAATAGGTGATGTCACAGCTCACCTCCTCCTCCTGTACAATGACTGATAACACCTCTATATACAGTAGATAACACAGGATCCACCATTCACAATAGGTGATGTCACAGCTCACCTCCTCCTCCTGTACAATGACTGATAACACCTCTATATACAGTAGATAACACAGGATCCACCATTCACAATAGGTGATATCACAGCTCACCTCCTCCTCATGTACAATGACTGATAACACCTCTATATACAGTAGATAACACAGGATCCACCATTCACAATAGGTGGTGTCACAGCTCACCTCCTCCTCCTGTACAATGACTGATAACACCTCTATATACAGTAGATAACACAGGATCCACCATTCACAATAGGTGATGTCACAGCTCACCTCCTCCTGTACAATGACTGATAACACCTCTATATACAGTAGATAACACAGGATCCACCATTCACAATAGATGATGTCACAGCTCACCTCCTCCTCCTGTACAATGACTGATAACACCTCTATATACAGTAGATGACACAGGATGCACCATTCACAATAGGTGATGTCACAGCTCACCTCCTCCTCCTGTATAATGACTGATAACACCTCTATATACAGTAGACAGCACAGGATCCACCATTCACAATAGGTGATATCACAGCTCACCTCCTCCTCCTGTACAATGACTGATAACACCTCTATATACAGTAGATAACACAGAATCCACCATTCACACCAAGTGATGTCACAGCTCACCTCCTCCTCCTGTACAATGATACATAACACCTCTATATACAGTAGATAACACAGGATCTACCATTACCACTATGTGATGTCACAGTTCCCCTCCTCCTCCTGTACAGTGACTGGTAACTGTTATGACTGCCAAAGCCCATTCACACAAGTAACTTGCAAAACCCAGGGATACAATACCTGAACCTGACAAGTCCCTGTTCACACTAGGCAAAGGCCTTCTCTGACCCTGGTCTGTTCCTGCCTGACCACAGAGGTTGGCACCCTAAGATAACGCAATGGCACCCCCACTCAACGGCGGCTTACCCTGAATATCCTTAGCAACTCCTAGGATCAATGGAGTAGCAGTTCCCTAAGGAATAAAGGAATCACCCAGAAAACTACTGTAACCAACACAAACTACAGCAAAGTGAATGAATCCAACAAAGTCTATCAACAGCAAGAAACACCAGTAGGGGAAGGAATTTAAAGCTGCACCCGAAAGGTGATAGGACAGACACACAGAGAAAATGAAAAACACCTGTGGTAAGCTGGACTGCAGCCAGAATAGCAAGGAAAAGGTGTGTCTCCTGTGGCTCCTGTGCTTCCTGTGTCTCCTACGTCTCCTGTGGCTCCTGTTTCTCTTGTGGCTCCTATGTCTCCTGTGGCTCATGTGTCTACTTTGTGTCCTGTATCTCCTGTGGCTCCTCTGTCTCCTGTGGCTCCTGTGTTTCCTGCGGCTCCTGTGTCTCCTGTGGCCCAGCAGAAAGAGAAGACGACCACAGAACACAAACTCAAGGGATTGAATCCAGAAGCCTGACAGTAACACCTCTATATACAGTAGATAACACAGGACCCACCATTTACAATAGGTGATGTTACAGCTCACCTCCTCCTCCTGTACAATGACTGATAACACCTCTATATACAGTAGATAACACAGGACCCACCATTTACAATAGGTGATGTCACAGCTCACCTCCTCCTCCTGTACAATGACTGATAACACCTCTATATACAGTAGATAACACAGGGTCCACCATTTACAATAGGTGATGTCACAGCTCACCTCCTCCTCCTGTACAATGACTGATAACACCTCTATATACAGTAGATAACACAGGATCCACCATTCACAATAGGTGATGTCACAGCTCACCTCCTCCTCCTCCTGTACAATGACTGATAACACCTCTATATGCAGTAGATAACACAGGATCCACCATTCACAATAGGTGATATCACAGCTCACCTCCTCCTCCTGTACAATGACTGATAACACCTCTATATACAGTAGATAACACAGGATCCACCATTCACAATAGGTGATGTCACAGCTCACCTCCTCCTCCTCCTGTACAATGACTGATAACACCTCTATATACAGTAGATAACACAGGATCCACCATTCACAATAGGTGATGTCACAGCTCACCTCCTCCTCCTCCTGTACAATGACTGATAACTCCTCTATATACAGTAGATAACACAGGATCCACCATTCACAATAGGTGATGTCACAGCTCACCTCCTCCTCCTGTACAATGACTGATAATACCTCTATATACAGTAGATAACACAGGATTCACCATTTACAATAGGTGATGTCACAGCTCACCTCCTCCTCCTGTACACTGACTGATAACACCTCTATATACAGTAGATAACACAGGATTCACCATTTACAATAGGTGATGTCACAGCTCACCTCCTCCTCCTGTACACTGACTGATAACACCTCTATATACAGTAGATAACACAGGATCCACCATTCACAATAGGTGATATCACAGCTCACCTCCTCCTCCTGTAGAATGACTGATAACACCTCTATATACAGTAGATAACACAGGATGCACCATTCACAATAGGTGATGTCACAGCTCACCTCCTCCTCCTGTACAATGACTGATAACACCTCTATATACAGTACATAACACAGGATCCACCATTCACAATAGGTGATGTCACAGCTCACCTCCTCCTCCTCCTGTACAATGACTGATAACACCTCTATATGCAGTAGATAACACAGGATCCACCATTCACAATAGGTGATGTCACAGCTCACCTCCTCTTCCTGTACAATGACTGATAACACCTCTATATA
>JARQOD010006539.1:0-42463 GCA_033576555.1 Oophaga sylvatica | reverse complement strand
GCCATTGGAATCTCGTGTGCGATCCGCAACAATTCGCCCTGAACGGATGGGGCACCACTAACGTCGGTCCGGGGCCCAAACGCCTCCGGTGAACCCTGCTGGACCGTTACCCGGTACAGCTGTCCCTGGTCCAGACCACTCGCTCCCCGGTCGGACTCCAGGGGAGGCTGCGCCGCCTGTTCCTTG
The DNA here is from genome assembly GCA_033576555.1 of Oophaga sylvatica. Taxonomy (NCBI): domain Eukaryota; kingdom Metazoa; phylum Chordata; class Amphibia; order Anura; family Dendrobatidae; genus Oophaga; species Oophaga sylvatica. The sequence goes on along the minus strand of JARQOD010006539.1, from coordinate 42,277 downwards.
AGAGTCTTCAGGCTAGGTCACTTCCAACGCTGCCTGAAATCCCTGACTAGATTGGCAAGAATTGATGAAACTGCCCTGTCCTCTGTCAGTTCCCCGGGTCTGTCTCCGGGCTACTGTCTGACTCGGCAGCCACTTGGTCAAAAGGGGGGGAAACCGTCGGACCTCCGCGAGGCTCCTTGGGCTTCAGCGCCCACTCCTGGTAACAGCGGCCACGACCGCTGAGACCAGGGGTAGCGCCTGTTTTCCCCTCCTCCTCTGACCAAGTCGCCGGGTCAGGCAGACTTCCCTGACTTCCTGACATCCCGGATGTGGGGAACTCCTGACCTGGGGTCCTACCTGGTGGCTCCTCTCCCGGGACACCCCCTCCCCCCATGGCCTGTTCCTCTTCCTGCAGGGGCCCTAGACTCAGCAGGCTGGATTCACTTAGGGGCCCTACACTGCCCATAGCAGCCCCTCCTCCACCTCTGAGCTCTCCCCTACAGCCTCCTCACCTGTCCTCACTGTGAGCCCTGTGTGTGTAGTGTCAGTGCATGGCTTACCATCAGGTTTCACTCCCTCCTCCACTGTTGGAGGCACATTCAATACATTAACATTCACAGTAGAGTCATGACATTCTTGGGGAGCCGACTTGGGGGTTCAGTGGCCACATACTGGGACACTAGCCGCCCCAAATCGGTCCCAAGCAACACATTTGCAGGAATATTCGGCGTTACTCCCACCTCCCGCATCCCCCTCCGGCACCCCAATCCAAATACACCTTGGCAACGGGCAGCGCCGGTTCAACGCCTCCAATTCCGGAGACGGAAAGGGTTTTCCCAGGTACCAAGTCTTGAGGGGACACCACCTCAGGGCGTACCAGGGTTCGTTCAGCGCCTGTGTCCCGCAGTCCCATGACCGCTGAGCGGCCGATGGTGACGGGTTGGTAATTGTCTAGGGACCTCCCACCACCCCCTCCCACACACAAAACAGTGGACGGTTTCTGGGACAGGGATGGGGCCTTCTGGCGCTGGGGACATGCAGCCTTAAAGTGTCCTGGCTGATTGCAATTATGGCAACGTCTGGGTTCTGTTCCTGGCCTGGAGAGGGCAGCAGGGGGGTACACCCCTTGCACTCTGGGGGCTGGATATGGGGCTGGGGCAGGATTGGGCTTACCCCCTCTCCAGGTGCTGCTGGCAGGCTTCTTTGGCTCCGGCGCCCTGTTGTTGGCATACTCGTCTGCCAGGGCGGCTGTAGCAGAAGCCCCCTTTGGTTTCCGGTCACGGAGGAACTGCTGGAGGTCCTCTGGGCAGTTCCACAAAAATTGCTCCACGACAAACAGTTCCTGGACCTCCTGGCGGGTAGTGAGCTCTAGACCCGAGGTCCAGTGCTCCGCAGCTCTGAGCAGGGCCCGCATGTGGTCGGTCCAGGTGTCCTTTGAACCCCGCTGCAGGCTCCTGAACTTCCTGCGGTACGACTCCGGGGTGAGGTTGTAGTGCTGGATCAGGGCCCGCTTGATGCTGTTGTAGTCCTGCTCCTCCCCGGCAGGTAAGTCCCCCAAAACTTCCAGGGACTTACCCCTCAAACGGGGGTCAGGTACCTTGCCCACTGATCCAGGGCCAGATGATGTTGGAGGCATGTCCTCTCAAAAGCCAGCAAAAAGGAATCCAGGTCTCCATCCTTTTCAAGCAAGGGAAAGTCCTCCGCCCGGACCTTGGAAGCCCTTGTCTCCGGTGGGCCTGGTGCGTCCAGCGGGGCCCGTGCTGAGCCATCTCCAGTCGTGCCGGCGCTCCGCAGCTTCACGGCGTTCTGTATGCCACCTCCGCTGCACACGTCTGCGCTGCTTGCTCACGCTCCGCATGCTCTCTCTGCCGCTGCTTGCTCACGCTCCGCAGCTCCTCTGCTCTCTCACGCTCTGCTGCTTTCTCTGCCGCCACCAGGAGTCTGTCATAGGCGGCGTCATTACCAGCCTCGAGCTGTGCCATAGCCGCTTGGAAAAGGCCTCCGATCTGGACAGGCTGGGACGGGCAGGGGGCGGACAGTCCACTGTGAGACTGAGCACGGGGGTCGGGCTCCTTGGGGAGCCCTGGCTGAGCTCCCCCTCATCGGTATCGAACCCCTCATAGGCCACAGCACTGGCCTCCCCCTTTGCCCTACTCCTGGTGCCTTCCGCCATCTTGGGAACCTTTGGTTACTGAAACACAGCTGCAACCCTGACCTTGCACACAACTTGTTATATTTACACTCTGACCGTCTAGTGCTGGGCTGACCTTAAGACCCCAGCAGTGAAAGTACTGCTGGTAGTCTCTAGTGTCTGGGAGTAGGGGTCCCACGCACACTATTACTCTGATCCCACTGCTGCCACCAATTTGTGAGGAACTCAGCCGGCCGCCACACGGTAGCCCGGGTATCACAGCTTCTGATACCACCGCCGCTACCAAATGTGACGGACGATCCCTTTCCTCCCACGTCACCAATGGGACGTAACTCCACAGGTACAGCTCTCCGGCGCCCCCCTTTGTCTCTCAGGTCAGTAAGAGAACTGCACCTAGAGCAAATGGCCGCCGGGGAAGGTGTCCTGCTACCCACTGGGTATTCTAAGATTCGTGATCAGAGTAAAAGCATCAGCCCAAGATTAATTTTATGGTTTAATTTGCCTTAAGGGCGCACTAGATAATTACAGAAATATACAGTAAAGCTATACAACGTAACTACAATGGAATGGCAGTCAGAGTAAAATACAACAATAATGTACAAGGCTTAAAGGTATAAGCTATGATCAATATTACCGGTATTATGGTCATGGGAAGGCCTTGCTCTGCCATTCCGGTACAGTTTCAGGTTGTGAATGGGTTTGAATGAGTTTGAGCAGAGCTCCTCTGTGGTTACAAGCGGTACTAGTGGGATGATCAGGTGTTACTGATTGGTCTTATTTAAGGGAATCATTTTCCCATCAGGGTTGCCGGTGATCAATTGTTCTGGTCTGAATCCTTCTTTCCAGTTTCCCTTGTAGCCTGCTGTGTCGTGTCTGCATCTCCTGCTATCAGATAAGACAATTTCTTATTTTGTGTTTTTGCTATATTTTTGCATTTTGGTCCTGCACTTCTGTGGGGGCCTTCAGGGTCCCCTCCGGGGGCTTTTGCCCTCTCAGTTTAGTCCAGCCACTGTGTTTTGTACTTTTGCTTTTTCCAGTTTTTTCAGTGGCTGCTGTTTTTGTTACACCAGAGAACTAATTTAGGTGGTAGAGGTCGTGTGATCTCAGGTGATTTTGAAATTAGTAGAGTTGCTGTTTTTTCAGTGTTTTCTGGGATTGCAGTAAGTACCCTTCCTATCCTTTTCTATTTAGATAGTTTGGGCCCCAGCGTTTGCTCATACTATTTTCTTTCTGTGTCAGTATTTCCTCTTGTCTAACCGCCATTACATGTTTGGGGGCTTTCTATTATCTTTGGGGTTCTGCTCCGGGGCAGATAGCTTTCCTATTTCTATCTTTAGGTGTAGTTAGTTTCTCAGGCTGTGACGAGGCGTCTAGGACCAACGTAGGAACGCTCCACGGCTGCCTCTAGTTGTGGTGGTTAGTCAGGGTACTGCAATCCATAGATTCCAACTGCTCTGGTGTATTTCCTTTTTTACCTGCACTCCTCAGCTACCGAAACATAACAGTATCACCGGCCATAAAAATTGTATGGTACTCACAGAAGGGAAAAAATATTTTGAAGGAAGAAAAGTTGTCAGAGATATTTTTCTGTTTGTTGCATTTTTTTTTTTCCTCTGTATCTCTGGGTGCTGGGGAGGATCTTTTCTCCCAATGGAGTTTGCACAGTTGTCTGGCCGTGTGGATCAGCTTGCCACTGAGGTTCAGAGTATTGCTACCTATCTTGCTAGGTTGCCTGTTGTGGAACCTAGGATCCCCATGCCAGATTTGTTTTTAGGGGATCGAGCTAAGTTTCAGAATTTCAAAAATAACTGTAAATTGTTTTTTTGCCTTAAAATCTAAGTCCTCAGGAAACGCAGCGCAGCAGGTTCAAATTGTCATCTCTCTCCTGCGCGGCGATCCTCAGGATTGGGCTTTTTCCCTGACACCTGGGGATCCTGTTTTGAGTGATGTTGATGCATTTTTTCAGGCTTTGGGGTTATTGTACGATGAGCCTAATGTCACTGATCAAGCTGAAAAAGCCTTGTTGGCATTAAATCAGGGGCTTGATGACGCTGAGTTAACTGTCAGAGATTCCGTAGGTGGGCAGTCCTGACCAAATGGAATGACGACGCTTTGGCGGCCCTTTTCCGGAAGGGTCTGTCAGATAATGTAAAGGATGTTATGGTGGGATTCCCTGTCCCCTCTGGTCTCAATGATTCTATGTCATTAGCGATTCAAATTGACAGACGTTTGCGTGAGCGGAGAAGTATGCGTGGAGTGGTGTTGCCTTGTGAGCCAGCTGCTGAGCCCATGCAGTGTGATGGAGTGGTGTCTGGGGCACAGCGTCATGAGTTTCGAAAGCGCAATGGGTTATGTTTCTACTGTGGTGATGCCTCTCATGCTATTTCAGTCTGCCCTAAGCGGGGAAGACGTTTTGCACGCTCAGTTGTCTTGGGTAGTGTTCAGACTAAGTTTTTATTAACTGTCACTCTGATATGCTCTCTGTCCTCATTTTCTGCTCAGGCTTTCGTTGATTCTGGAGCAGCTATTAACCTGATGGATTATGATTTTGCTAAACGTTGTGGATTTCCCTTGATACCCCTACAGAAGTCTATTCCCCTACTGGGGATCGATTCTACCCCTTTGGCTGAGAATAAACCCCAGTTTTCTACTCAGGTGATAATGAGGGTTGAACCTGATCACCAGGAGTGCTGCAAATTTTTGGTTCTATATAATCTGCATGACATTATCGTGCTGGGTTTCCCTTGGTTACAGTCTCATAATCCTGTTTTGGATTGGAAATCTGTGTCTGTAACCAGTTGGGGCTGCCAATGTGTTAATACCAACACTCCTGTTTTTTCTGCCTCCCCCCAGGCTGAGGATGTTCCTGACTTTTTGTTTGATTTTTCTGATGTGTTTAGCGAAAGTAAATCTGCATCCTTACCTCCCCATAGGAGCTATGACTGCGCTATTGAATTAGTGCCAGGTAGTAAATTCCCTAAGGGTCGCCTTTTTAACTTGTCTGTACCTGAACATGACGCTATGCGGTCTTATATCAAGGAATCATTGGAGAAGGGTCATATCAGACCATCCTCTTCACCCTTAGGTGCCGGTTTTTTTCTTTGTGGCCAAAAAAGATGGTTCATTAAGGCCGTGTATTGATTATCGTCTCTTGAACAATATTACTGTGAAATATCAATACCCGTTACCCTTGATTTCTGACCTGTTTTCCAGGGTGAAAAACGCTACTTGGTTTACCAAGCTTGACCTCAGGGGGGCGTATAACCTTATTCGCATTAAGCACGGGGATGAATGGAAGACGGCATTTAACACCCCTGAAGGGCATTTTGAGTACCTTGTGATGCCCTTTGGGCTCACTAATGCTCCTTCCGTCTTCCAGTCCTTCATGAATGACATTTTCAGGGATTTTGTGGACAAGTTTCTGATTGTTTATTTGGATGATATCTTGATTTTTTCTAATGACTGGGACTCTCATGTGAAACATGTTCGAACTGTATTCCAGATTTTGAGAGAGAATGCTCTGTATGTGAAGGGATCAAAGTGTCTTTTTGGCGTACAGAAGATCTCATTTCTGGGATTCATTTTGTCCCCATCTGTTATTGAAATGGACCCGGTCAAGGTTCAGGCCATCTGTGATTGGGTCCAACCTACTTCATTAAAGGCTCTTCAGAGATTTTTGGGTTTTGCCAATTTTTATCGTAAATTTATTGGTAATTTCTCTGTTATTGTTAAACCATTAACTGATTTGACCAGAAAGGGTTCTGATGTGGTGAATTGGCCTCCTGAGGCAGTCTCTGCATTTCAGGAACTTAAGCAGAGATTCACTTCTGCTCCTGTTCTACGGCAGCCTGATGTTTCTCTGCCATTTCAGGTGGAGGTTGATGCCTCTGAAATTGGGGCAGGTGCCGTTTTGTCCCAAAAAGATCCAGAGACCTCTAAAAGTAACCCTTGTGCCTTTTTCTCTCGAAAATTTTCTCCTACTGAACGTAATTATGACGTGGGTAATCGGGAGTTATTGGCCATGAAGTGGGCTTTTGAAGAGTGGAGACATTGGCTGGAGGGAGCCAAACATCAGGTGGTGGTCCTTACGGACCATAAGAATCTGGTCTATCTGGAATCTGCCAAGCGACTCAATCCTAGACAGGCCAGGTGGGCCTTGTTTTTCACACGTTTTAATTTTGTGGTTTCCTTTCTTCCTGGCACTAAGAATGTTAAGGCGGATGCCCTCTCGAGGAGTTTCCTTGCGGACTCTCCTGAGCTATCTGATCCCTCTGTTTATTTTGAAGGAGGGTGTAGTTCTTTCCGCCATCTCGCCCAATTTGAGACTTGCTCTGGAGGGGTGTCAGGAGGATAGGCCCGAGCGCTGCCCTGTTGGAAAATTGTTTGTCCCGGACCAATGGAAAAAGAGTGTGATGTCTGAGATTCATTGTTCCGCATTGGCTGGGCATCCCGGAATTTTTGGTACCAGAGACTTGGTTAGTCGGTCCTTTTGGTGGCCTACCTTGTCTCGCGATGTCAGGGAATTTGTGCAGTCCTGCGGGACTTGCTCTCGCTCCAAGCCTTGCTCTCGCTCTAGTGGTTTGTTGATGCCATTGCCTGTGCCCAAGAGACCATGGACCCATATCTCTATGGATTTCATTTCCGATCTTCCTGTTTCTCAGAGAATGACCACCATCTGGGTAATTTGTGATAGGTTTTCCAAAATGATACATCTTGTGCCATTACCTAAGTTGCCTTCCTCCTCTGAATTGGTGCCGTTGTTCCTTCAGCACGTGGTTCGTTTACACGGCATTCCTGAGAACATTGTGTCTGACAGAGGAGTCCAGTTTGTTTCCAGATTTTGGAGGACTTTTTGTTCTAAACTGGGTGTTCAATTGTCTTTCTCCTCGGCATTTCATCCTCAGACCAATGGTCAAACTGAGAGAACAAACCAGACATTGGAGACTTATCTAAGATGCTTTGTGTCTGCTGATCAGGATGACTGGGTCTCTTTTTTGCCTTTGGCTGAGTTTGCTCTTAATAATAGGGCTAGCTCTGCCACTTTGATGTCTCCGTTTTTCTGTAATTCTGGGTTTCACCCTCGATTTTCTTCAGGACAGACGGAGGCTTCTGTCTGTCCAGGTGTTGACTCTGTTGTTGAGCGTATGCAGCAGATTTGGGACCAGGTAGTGGAGAGGTTGTCCCTCTCTCAGGAGAAGGCCCAGCGGTTTGCTAACCGGCATAGGACTGATGGTCCTCGGTTTAAACTGGGGGACTTGGTCTGGTTGTCCTCAAAGAATATTCCTATGAGAGTAGCATCTCCTAAATTTAAGCCTAGGTTCATTGGACCTTATAAGATCATGGAGATTATTAATCCTGTTTCTTTTCGTTTGCTTCTTCCAGGGACATTTAAGATCCATAACGTGTTCCACAAGTCCTTGTTGAAGAGGTTTGTTGAGCCAGTGGTTCCTGCTGCTGTGCCTCCTGACCCTGTTTTGGTTGAGGGCAATCTGGAGTATGTGGTTGAGAAAATATTGGATTCTCGTTTTTCTAGACGAAGACTCCAGTATTTGGTTAAATGGAGAGGTTATGGTCAGGAAGATAATTCTTGGGTGTTTGCTTCGGACATCCATGCTAGGAGACTTATCCGTGCGTATCATAGAACTCATCCTGACCGACCTGGTTGCTCAAATGAGGGTTCGGTGACCCCTCCTCAAGGGGGGGGTACTGTTGTGAATGGGTTTGAGATGAGTTCTGAGCAGAGGCTCCCTCTGGTGGTTACAAGCGGTACTAGTGAGGATTGGGAATCAGGTGTTACTGATTGGTCTTATTTAAGGGAATCATTTTCCCATCAGGGTTGCCGGTGATCAATTGTTCTGGTCTGAATCCTTCTTTCCAGTTTCCCTTGTAGCCTGCTGTGTCGTGTCTGCATCTCCTGCTATCAGATAAGACAATTTCTTATTTTGTGTTTTTGCTATATTTTTGCATTTGTCCTGCACTTCTGTGGGGGCCTTCAGGGTCCCCTCCGGGGCTTTTGCCCTCTCAGTTTAGTCCAGCCACTGTGTTTTGTACTTTTGCTTTTTCCAGTTTTTTCAGTGGCTGCTGTTTTTGTTACACCAGAGAACTAATTTAGGTGGTAGAGGTCGTGTGATCTCAGGTGATTTTGAAATTAGTAGAGTTGGTGTTTTTTCAGTGTTTTCTGGGATTGCAGTAAGTACCCTTCCTATCCTTTTCTATTTAGATAGTTTGGGCCCCAGCGTTTGCTCATACTATTTTCTTTCTGTGTCAGTATTTCCTCTTGTCTAACCGCCATTACATGTTTGGGGGCTTTCTATTATCTTTGGGGTTCTGCTCCGGGGCAGATAGCTTTCCTATTTCTATCTTTAGGTGTAGTTAGTTTCTCAGGCTGTGACGAGGCGTCTAGGACCAACGTAGGAACGCTCCACGGCTGCCTCTAGTTGTGGTGGTTAGTCAGGGTACTGCAATCCCATAGATTCCAACTGCTCTGGTGTATTTCCTTTTTTACCTGCACTCCTCAGCTACCGAAACATAACACTTCAGTTCCTGAATAGTCCCTTGGTCTTTCCTAGACCATCTTCTTGGCTTCTGTGTGTGAAATGGAATGAGACCAGCAGCCTGGTCATGGCTAGTTCTTAAACCTGCTAGGCCCATCCCCATTGCTTTGAAGCACGCATGTTAATTGGCCTGCAATTCATATGGAGCAGGAAACAATGCCTGAGCTTGGGCTATTTACCATACGACTGACCATCTTATTCAGTCACTGGCCTAAACTAATTAGCATGTAAAGGCCTATTGATTCCTAGTGGACATCAAAACCTGTCGTACTGGATATGCTAATAGGCCCTGTGTAGCTAAAAGTCTGTGGCTGTGTGAACTGACAAAATGGAGGCTGGTACAGGCCCTATACAAAATGGCGACAACCTTTTCCTTACAGTCACCATTTATGACGCAGTAGTGATCTCGTTAGCGACTTAGCTGTGTGTGACATGTAGCAGAGATGTGGACCCTGCTGAGATGTCGCTGATCGCTTATGAATGTTCTGAGCCGTTTTTTGGTCGTTGGTGTCCTGCTGGTGAGCCTGAATCGCTGAGTGTGACACCCTTTATGAACGACTTCACCAGCGTCGCAGGTGGGACTAGGTTTTCCCAACGACCGCAGAGGTCATTATACAGATCGCTGATGAGTTGTGTTTGGAATCTAACTAGCGATCACATAGTGATCGCACTAGTGATCTCTCCAGGTTATGTCGTTGTCGTGATCGCTGGTGCGATCGCTAAGTGTGGCAGTGCCTCTAAGGAAGCCCACAAACTTCTGGACTTAAGTGATCTGCTTATGGAGCTGGAACTTGCGAAAAGAGACCCCCGACTGTCTGGACTGTGCTACCTGGACACTGCCCGTGGGGTGAACCCAATCGTCTCAAAGTTGCCACATAGTCTGCAAGAGAAGTGGGCAGTGTGTGTCTCCAGGTACAAAAGGTCACATGATGTCACCTTTCCTCCGTTCATTCAGTTCAGCAAGTCAATGAACAGGCCCAAATGAGGAATGACCCTAGTCTAGACTTCCTGGAGGCCAACACTGCAGCTCCATCAACATCCTTATCAAGGTATGAAAGCATCACACACAGACACAAGGACTTGGGGAACAGTGTAAGTGTCAGGAAGACTAACCTGCCACCACCTGCAGTACCCGCTGATAAGCAGTACACTATTCCGTCGAGGGATAAATCTTTCAATCGTGAGTGTCCCATTCACAAAAAAAACACACTCATTGAACAAATGTAGAGGCTTCAGGTCCAAAACCATGCAGGAGTGCAAGAAAATCCTCAGCGAACTTGGGGTATGTTTCAAGTGCTGTGCCTCAGAACACATGGCCAAGGACTGTAAATCTTCCATTAAGTGTGAAGAGTGTCATAGCGACAAACACCCATCAGCCTTAAATCCAACCTCAGCCACCAGCAATCCAGCAGTCGCAGTGACCCCTAGTCCAGCAGCAAGCCATGGCGGGGAGCCACAGAACCACGACAAGTCTACTACGGCCGTCTCCTGCTCATGCTCAGAGGTATGTGGGGAGAACCAAAGTGCTAAATGCTGTGCCAGGATATGCCTGATCAGAGTTTATCCAGCAGGGCATCCAGAGAAGGCAGTAAAAATGTATGCCATCATTGACGACCAGAGCAATCGATCTCTAGCTGGACCTGAGTTCTTTGAAGCCTTTGGTATCAGGGGACCAGCAACGCCCTACACTCTGAATACCTGCTCGGGTCGCATAGAGACTAGCGGTAGAAGGGCACAAGGTTTTATTGCTTCCCCTATCAAAGGAGGCATAGAAATACCCCTACCTACATTAATCGAATGCGATCAAATACCCGACCAAAGGGATGAAATCCCTACCCCGGAAGCTGCGTTTCACCATCCACACTTAGGGCACTTAACCAGCGAGATCCCACCTATGGACACAGATGCTGAAATCTTACTTCTGCTCGGCAGAGACAATTTAAGGATACATAAGGTCCGCCAACAGTGTAATGGTCCTGACTACGCCCCCTATGCTCAGAAACTCGACTTGGGGTGGGTAGTTATAGGAAATGTATGCTTGGACCGAACAGGAGTCAATCCCTTTAAAACCTACGTACGCCGGGATGGACGCACTACTTTCTGCAAACCATGCCCTCTTCACTATGAGGTGAAAGAGAAGCCTCCAGATCCCGTACAGCTGCCTGATGTCATCCCTTCTCCCTATGCAGATGACTTGGGAAGATCAGTGTTTCGTACCACTAAGGATGACAACAAAGTAGCCCCGTCAATAGAAGACAAGGAATTTGTCAAGATAATGGACAATGAGTTCCTTAAGGACGAGACTAATCACTGGGTTTTTCCCCTACCCTTCAGAGCTACCAGGGTAAGGCTCCCGAACAACCGTGAACAAGCGTTGTCCAGATTCAACTCTCTCCAGCGCACACTAAGCAACAAACCGGAGATGAAAGAGCACATTGTCACCTTTATGGGCAAAATATTCTATAATAACGATGCCGAGCCAGCTCCTCCCTTAAAGGAAAACGAGGAGTGCTGGTACCTAAACTCATTCGGAGTATATCACCCACGAAAGCCTAAGCAAATTAGAGTTGTCTTTGATTCAAGCGCCAAACATCAAGGCATATCTCTCAATGACGTCCTCCTCACGGGCCCTAATCTAACAAACAACCTAGTAGGAGTGTTGATGAGGTTCAGGAAAGAGCCCATCGCCATCACTACCGACATTGAACAGATGTTCCACTGTTTCATAGTCAGAGAGGATCACAGGAATTTCCTCAGGTTCTTGTGGCACAAGGACAACGACCCCAGCATAGAGATGGTGGAGTATCGCATGAGGGTGCACGTATTCGGGAACAGCCCTTCGCCTGCTGTGGCAACCTATGGCCTGCGGAGAACTGCACTGGAAGGAGAGTCCGAATATGGAACAGACGCCAGAGACTTTGTAGAGAAAGACTTCTACGTAGATGATGGACTGAAATCTCTACCCACAGAAGAAGCAGCGATTGACCTGCTTAAGAGGACCCAAGGTATGCTGTACCGAACCAAGCTTAGACTGCACAAAATTGCTTCAAACAGCCCAGCTGTCATAAAAGCCTTTGAGTCAAGTGACCACGCACCAGGATTCAAGGACATAGACCTGGGACCAGACCGTCCGCCTGTGCTGAGAAGCTTAGGCCTGAGGTGGAACCTGTCAGCCAACACCTTCGGGTTTCAAATCAACTGTGCAGACAAACCATTCACTAAACGTGGTGTCCTGTGAACAGCTTATACGATCCACTGGGATTCGTAGCACCAATTACCATACAAGGTAAATCCCTTCTGAGACAGCTTTCCGAAACTGTCAAAGACTGGGATGCCCCACTCCCTCCTGATAAGGAACCAAAATGGGAAACCTGGAAGCAGTCCTTGTGTGCCTTGGATGAGATCCACATACCAAGATGCTACGCCACAACCACACTTGCCGCTAGCACTAGGACAGAACTCCATGTGTTCTCGGATGCATCCACGGAGGCCATTGCAGCCGTTGCCTATCTGAAGGTGACGGGATCCGACAATCAAGATCACGTGGGGTTCATCTTCGGCAAGGCTAAGTTGGCTCCCAAGCCTGACCACACTATTCCCAGGCTCGAACTCTGTGGGACTGTGCTTGCGGTAGAACTCGCAGACTTTATACAGCATGAGCTGTCCCCGTGAGGAGTATTGCACACGCTGGAAAGCATGGAGCACTTCCTCCTTCAGTGTCCTTTTAATTCAGGGGTCTACAACAGGGTGGGTGCTTCCTTAGGCTGGCCTCGGCTGGCACACCTTTCCTATGCGGAGTGGGCGTATGGGGCATTCGGATCCCTGGGTGGCCGAGATCGGGGCACTTTATTTCTAGTCAGTTTAGTCGTCAGGTTTTACACGTGGAACGCACGGTGCTTAGTGTCAACTCAGCAGAAAATCCTCCCCCGGGACGAGGTTGTTAGGAACATTCTGGGTGGCCTGGTGAAGGTGCGCTCTCTGGAGTATGACAGGCTGGGTGCAGCGAGGGCCTCTCTTCTCTGGAGAGGGTTCTCATTTAATGTACCCTAGGGCCTAGATAAGCAGGTAAGTGGTAGGGACAGGTAGATAGCTTCAGTAGGGACAGGTAGATAGTTAGGGACAGGACAGGGACAGCCGAGGGACAGTTAGGTAGGCACGCGGTGAGTTAGGTAGGGCAGTAGGGTCAGGCAGGGAGAGACAGGGAAAGGTAGGTAGATAAATAGGGCAGATTTAGGCAGGTAGGGACGGCTGGTAGAGTAAGGCTTGTTAGGATAGAAGCCGGTCATCTCCGGGTTCCTGGTGACGGGCTGGGGGATTCTCACTATCAGATTTTTGTTTTGCAGAAGTGAATTACTGATATAGGGCTTACAGGCACCAATCCTGGCTCTGGGTAAGTGTTGTAATATAGAGAGTTAGGTTGTATTGTATTATATAGTATTGTAAGATGTTCCTGGAGGTCATGAGTCCTCAGTGAAGCTTATTTTTGTATTGTGTGGGGGGTTTTATGGTGGTGGGAGGGGGGTTGGTGGTAGGTTTGTTATAGTTGTATTTGCTGTGTAACAAAAAAAAAAATATATATATATATATATATATATAAAAAGAAAAAAAATGGTGTGGTTTAGATAGATGTGTTTTAAGCCAGGTGGCTTTTGTGTTTCTTTTTGGGCGATGGAGCAGAGTTTTCTTTGTCAGGTTTGGTGTGAAGTGTGTATGTGTGGTATTAATAAAATGTTTCTTCTCTCCTTGGGTGACGTAACCTGGGGAGGAGGAGATCTGGAGGAAACAAAAAGTGAGATGAAGTCGGCTGCCATTCTAGGCTGAAGTCGCCTTTCTCAGATCGCAGCCGCTAAGGCCTCTTTCACACTTCCGGCGGGCGCCTGACGGCGCCCCCGGCATTTTGCAGCAGCACCGCATCAGATAACCTGATGCGCCGCATGCGGCTTTTTTCGCATTGACATGCATTAGCGCCGGATGGCGCCGCATGTCAGTGCGTTGCATGCGGTTTTGTCCGGATGCGGCGCAAATGTACATTGCGGCGGCCGGACAAAACGCAGCATGTAACTTTTTTTGTTTTTGCCGGATGGTTTCTGATGTCTCCGGGCATCAAAAACCATCCGGCAAAAAAACGCATGCGGCCGCCGGCGGCCCATCAGGTTTTCTGATGCGGCGCTGCGGCAAAATGCCGGGGGCGCCGTCAGGCGCCCGCCGGAAGTGTGAAAGAGGCCTAAGCAGCTTGAGGCCGGGCAAGTACAGGAATGGGAGACCGGCTGGGAATCCCTGGTGCAGCATCAGAGAGAAAGATGAGAGGAGGAAGCTTCTCTGAGGAAGAAGACAGAGTTTGTTTTCGGGGGGGTTGCTTTGAATAGGGACAGTTATGCTGGACTCAGACTTTTACTTGGACTGGGGGGGTAATGTTGGACTCGGACGGTTGTTTTGTTGGGGTTTGGATTTTTGTTCTTTATTAATTGTAAGTTTTGTATTTTTTATAATAAAAGAGTTCACTACATGCAGATTTATACATTCACCACTAGAGGGAGCTCACTACATACAAATTTATACAGTCACCACTAGAGGGAGCTCACTGCATACAGATTTATATAGTCACCACGAGAGGGAGCTCACTGCAAACACATTGTGAGCGCCACTTAGTTGTGGCTAAAGGTAAATGAAATTTCGCTCAATATTGATGTAAAAGTAAGGATTGTGGACAGTTCAGTGATCAGCCATTATGATGTCTATAGCTATGTCGTCTCTCGGTATGGTGTATACTGTACTTTACTAACTAGACAGATCATATTGATATAATATTGCCTAAAATTATCTTTATCCTTTTGGAACATTATACATATAGTAACATAGTGTAACATCCCTTCTGGCATCACTGCATGGCTTCCCACTCCCTTACTCACCACTCCGGGCCATTCTGTGAGTTCTGTCCTCTGCCGACTCCTTGCGGTGAACCTCATGTCCTTGCTTTCTGCATACTTCCTAGCTGTATGCTTAGGGCAGCACTTCCTGAGTCTTATAGAGACAGTGAGCACTCTCCTAATAGGTCCCCAGTCTATTGCCAAGAGGTATCGGCTACTTAAGGCATCTCCACCCACTTGGCGATGTCTAAGCCACCAACTCTGTCAGTCTGTCTTTGGCTTCTGAGTTGCCAGGTCCTGTCCTGCTATTTCTCTTGTTTTGCCTCCCAGGTGGCTGCATACCCTGGTCCGTATCTGTGTTCCGTGTATCTTGTTCTGCCTTCTTGGGGGCTGCATACCCAGGCCTGAATCCTTGATTCTGTACCCGTTCCCATACCTGACTCTGTGTGAACTGAGTCCTATACTTGTATCTATCTGTATCCTTGTCTGCAGCCTTCCCTACTTGCGGTGTGTATCTTTGTGCTGTTTACTCGGCTCTGTTTTGCCGCAACCTGCGGTTCTGTCTTTCGCTCACAACAACCTGCGGCTCTGCTCTGTTTGCCGCAACCTGCGGCTCTGCTCTGTTTGCCACAACCTGCGGCACTGCTCTGTTCGCCGCAACCTGCGGCTCTGCTCTGTTGCCACAACCTGCGGCTCTGCTCTGTTCGCCACAACCTGCGGCTCTGCTCTGTTCGCCGCAATCTGCGGCTCTGCTCTGTTCGCCGCAACCTGCGGTTCTGTTCTGCTCGCCACAACCTGCGGCTCTGCTCTGCTCGCTGCAACCTACGACTCTGCACTGCTCTACGTTCCGCCCCTTGCAGTTCTGCTCTGCTTCCGTTCCACTCCTTGCGGTTCTACTCTGCTCCCGCTCCGCATCCTGCGGGTCTTGGTCCTTCCAGTCTGAATTGGTTCCTACCTATTCCCACTCACAACTCATACCTGTCTGTGTTCCAGTCCTTCCTGAATCAGTTCCAGCTCCTTCAGTCTGAACAGGTCCCTACCTGTTCCCATATACCACTCATGCCTGCCCATGTTCCTGTCCCTTTCGAGTCAGTTCCTGTCCCAACTGTCCGAGATGTGCTTGCCTGCCTGCCAGAGTGCCAACCGTGCCCGCCTGCCTGCCAGAGTGCCAGCCTTGCCCGTCGACACTTGCCCGCTCCTTTCATAGTGTCTTGTTCCCCAGTGGGATCAGCAGCCACAGTCAGACACCACCCAGGAGTGGCACCTGGCAGTTACCTGCCGCACAAGCCTGACCTCCCCATCAGAGGCTCCAGTGAAGACCAAGGTAGCTGCTTAGTCACCCCCTCCAGGGTAGTCTGGTTTGTGGCACAGTGGGGCTACATCCCTACGCTTGCGCCAGCCAGCTAGAGTGCGAGCGTTACACATAGCTAATATGGTAGAATTAAGTTACATGACCTTCAGATACAACCGAGGAATGGGAGACGGAAAAAGGAATGGGGTTTTCTTACATCCATGATCCTTGACCCTTTTTGCTTTAAAAGAGCTATTTTCCTCCTGATCACAACTGTAAACATTCAGAAATTAACTTATATCATTATTTGTTTTTTGCTTCTGAAAAAATAACTACACCTTGATTAGAAAAATATTTAGACTTGAGAGTCCTCAGTGGTTGATACCTTTTAATGGCTAACTGAAAAGATGGTAACAAATTGCAGCTTTCGAGACTACTCAGTCTCTTCATCAGGCAAAGACTAATACAAATCTGAAGAATCACATATTTATACACAACAGGACACAGGAATATTTAGACTCTCAAGTCTAAATATTTTTCTATCTACTGGCTAACACGGTACGAAGATATACATCTTTCCTATACACCTTGATTAATAATTCTTCTGGTAGAGAAACCTTGTGTCCTCTGGAAATTGAACATTTCTTTCTCCAGATGGAGGCAGTACCCTCTTCTCTTTTGAGGGCATTTTACATGAAACGGCTTCTGTCCATACTTTTTGCTTTTTGCCATTTATGCAGTTGTACACATTTATCAGATCTTTCTTCTGAAGACTAAAAAAGGTAATTCTTTTGGTCTTTCCTCCCAACTGTAGTCTTTCCTCCATTGCTCTCATCAAGGTTGCGGCTCTTCTTTGTACCTTTTCTAGCTCCGTAGAAAGTAGCGTTCACTATGTAGGGGAATGAGGCAGCACGCCAATACCGTTAAGTTCCCCTGCACTACATTTTTCCCTGCGGTCTCTCTCTCCATTCTGTAGGTCTCTTTTGGACTGTGGCATGCAGAATGTCAGTATAATGCACCCCATAGTGCTCCAAATAATATAATGCACCCTCCATAATCCTCCATACAGTATAATGTGCCCCCCATAGTCCTTCATACAGTATAACGCACAGCCCATAGTCATCCATGTAGTATAGTGCAAAGCCCATCCTGGTATGTGTCTCCCATCCTGGGCCTCATCCTGGTGCATGTTGCCCCCATCCTGGTATAAATTCCCCATTCTGCT
This sequence comes from Oophaga sylvatica, assembly GCA_033576555.1. Classification (NCBI taxonomy): domain Eukaryota; kingdom Metazoa; phylum Chordata; class Amphibia; order Anura; family Dendrobatidae; genus Oophaga; species Oophaga sylvatica. Next base: position 25,209 of record JARQOD010006539.1, on the reverse strand, counting down.
GCTGTTCTTTAATGTATACAAAGAACAGCAGCCCCATAGCAGAAGTATAATGCACTCCCCATAGTCCTCCATATAGTATAATGCACCTTCATAGCTTTCTATATAGTATCATGCACCTTCACACACCTCCAAATTATATAATGCTCCCTCCATAATCCTTCATATAGTATAATGTGCCCACCCTAGTCCTCCATACAGTATAATGCACAGCCCTCATCCTGGTATATGTCATCCCCCATCCTGCCATATAGCCCTTATCCTGGTACATGGTCCTCCATCCTGGTACATAGCCCTCCATCCTGGTATAGGGCCCTCCATCCTGGCATTTGTCCCTCTATCCTGCTATATGGCCATCCATCCTGGTATTTGGCCCTCCATCCTGGTATATGGCCCTCCATCCTGGTATATGGCCCTCCATCCTGATATATGGCCCTCCATCCTGGTATATGGCCCTCCATCCTGGTATTTGGCCCTCCATCCTGGTATATGGCCCTCCATCCTGGTACTTGGCCCTCCATCCTCTTATTTGGCCCTCCATCCTGGTAATTGGCCCTCCATCCTGGTATATGGCCCTCCATCCTGGTATATGGCCCTCCATCCTGGTACTTGGCCCTCCATCCTCTTATTTGGCCCTCCATCCTGGTATTTGGCCCTCCATCCTGGTATATGGCCCTCCATCCTGGTACTTGGCCCTCCATCCTCTTATTTGGCCCTCCATCCTGGTATTTGGCTCTCTATCCTGGTATTTGGCCCTCCATCCTGGTATTTGGCTCTCTATCCTGGTATATGGCCCTCCATCCTGGTACTTGGCCCTCCATCCTCTTATTTGGCCCTCCATCCTGGTATTTGGCTCTCTATCCTGGTATTTGGCCCTCCATCCTGGTATTTGGCTCTCTATCCTGGTATTTGGCCCTCCATCCTGGTATTTGGCTCTCTATCCTGGTATATGGCCCTCCATCCTGGTACTTGGCCCTCCATCCTCTTATTTGGACCTCCATCCTGGTATTTGGCCCTCCATCCTGGTATATGGCCCTGCTGTTGTTTAATACACATAAAAAAACAAGCAGTGCTTCTACTCACCTTTCATGCAATGCCACGTCTCATGGCGTCTGCTTCTGCAGCCGGCAGCTGACTTCAGCAGGCAACAGGAGTCAATGATGTCACTGTCATGCAACAGCTGCTGGACTCTGACTGGCCAGCAGTGTGTATTGCGGCGTATGTGGATCTCCCGCCAGGGCAGTGGGATACTCGGTACCGGGCCGCTTCTTAAAGGGGAAGTGTCACTGTAATGTATGTAGTACAGTTCATATAGCGTCTTGTGCTTGGGTGCGATGAAAACACAGGAGTCACAGGTTTGATATAGAAAAGTCCCGTATTACTTCATACAAGTTGGCAGAAATAGTCACACAGTTTGCAGACACAGAAACAGGAGACACAGCAGGCCAGAGTAATCCAAGCTCAGCAATCACTCTCCAATACAGATTCAGGATCTTCTTCTCTGTTACCGTAAGTCCATGCAAACGTGGGTCTTTCAAAGAGCAGGGTTCAGAGTCCACAAGTGCTTCAGAGTTCCTCAGTAGGAATAGCTGGAGTACAAGGTCCAAGGCTTACAGGAGTCAAGTCACAGGTTCACTGCAGGCTAGATTCTGAAGCACTGATTGCTCAGCTGTGGCTGCTTAAGAAGCAAAGGAGAGAATCAGGGCGGGAACATGCAAGCTGGAAACTCATTTTGACTGAGGGCAAGATAGCTGCAGCAAGACAGAAAGTAAAATGGCTGACGAACAAACTGAGTTTCAGGAATATATACATAGAACCTTACATTACTCCCCCCTTAAGGACAACCTCCGGATGACCTCAGACCAGGCTTGTGTGGGTACCTCTGATGAAACTGACGGAGCAAGCGAGGAGCATTAACGTTATTGACCGGTTCCCATGAGTTGTCCTCCACTGGGTAGCCCTGCCATTTAATCAGATATTGTAACTGATTTCTATACAACCTGGAATCTAAAATCCTTTCCACCACAAATTCTTCCTGACCATCGACTAGCACTGGGTCAGGGCAAGGAGAGGAACGTCCAGGAAACGTATTGGGTGTCGCAGCCTTTAGTAGGGATACATGAAAGACAGGGTGGATTCTCATAGTTCTGGGCAGTTGAAGACGACAAGCAACGGCACTTATAATTTTACTGATTTTATAGGGTCCAATGTACTTATGTCCCAACTTAGACGATGGAATCCTTAACTTAAGATTTCTGGTTGACAGCCAGACCAAGTCTCCTACCTTGAAAGCTGGTGCAGGTTTACGAAATTTATCTGCTGCTTTCTTGTACCTTTCTTGAGCCGATTCCAGATTTTCCTTTAGAAGATCCATATTCTTCTGTAAAGACGTGATTCTTTCAGCCACTGCTGGTAAAGGCGTTTCTATGGGAAATCGTGGTAGAATGTTAGGATGATAACCTAGATTAGAGTAAAAAGGAGACTGTTTAGTGGAGGCACTCTGAGAGTTGTTATACGAGAACTCAGCTAATGGAAGTAGATCCACCCAATCATCCTGTAGGTGGCAGATAAAGCAACGGAGATACTGCTCCAGGGTTTGATTGGTTCGTTCGGTCTGTCCATTAGTCTGGGGATGAAAAGCAGAAGAAAGGTTTACTTTAATGTCCAATGCTGCACAGAAATTTTGCCAAAACCTAGAAGTGAATTGCACCCCTCGATCCGAAATAACCTCATCCGGTACTCCATGTAAGCGAAACACATCTTTAATCATCAAATCTGATGTCTGTTTTGCAGTGGGTAAGCCGACACAAGGGATAAAATGAGCTGCCTTTGTTAGACGGTCAACCACCACTAGAATGGTGTTCTTCCCCTGAGAGGTTGGTAACTCCACAATGAAGTCCATAGAAATGGATCCCCACGGGCGGGACGGGGTGGGAAGAGGCTGTAACAGACCAGTTGGTGAGGAGCGAGGTGTTTTGCATCTTGCACAGACCTCACATGAAGTGACATAATTCAAAACATCCTTCCTGCAAGTGGGCCACCAAAAGAAACGAGAAAGAAATTCCTGTGTCTTTAGAATTCCTCTATGCCCAGCTATGCTTGGAATCGTGAATGAGTTGCAATACTCTTAATCTGACTGTTTCAGGAATATACAGACGTTGTCCCTGAATCCACACACCATTCTTAAAGACAAGACTTACGTCCCTTGGGGTTGTGCCAAAAAGGAATCCGCATGGTATGCTTCCTTGATGTCCTTAAGTAGGTCTTGATTATGAATTACTCCTAGGAATCTAGAGTCAGGAAGAATAGTCTTAGGAGGAGTAATTGGACGTGTCTCTGCTGAGTAAATCCTAGAGAGTGCATCAGCCTTTCCATTGCGCGATCCTGGTCTATAAGAGATGATAAAATTAAATTGGTTTAAGAAAAGATTCCAGCGAGCCTGGCGAGGAGTCAGGCACTTAGCCGACCTGATAAACTCAAGGTTACGATGGTCTGTCAGGACGACTATTTGCTGTGCAGCTCCCTGAAGAAGATGTCTCCATTCTTTGAAGGCGGCAATAATGGCCAACAACTCTCTATTGCCCACATCGTAGTTCCTCTCAGCCGAAGACAACTGCTGGGAAAAGAAGGCACAGGGATGCAAGACATTCTTCTCACCTGTTCTCTGAGAGAGTATAGCTCCAACGGCACAGTCTGAAGCATCCACCTCTATTATGAAGGCAAGCTCGGGGTTGGGATGTACTAGGATAGGTGCAGTGGTAAATTTATCTTTTAGACGGGAAAATGCTTCCTGGGCTTGGGGAGTCCAGGAAAACCTAGACTCTTTCCGGGTAAGTTGAGTGATAGGTGACACTACCTCAGAGAAATTTCTAATGAAACGTCTATAGAAGTTGGCAAACCCGATGAAGCGCTGTACCTCCTTCACATTTCTAGGACTTGGCCAATCCTTGATGGCTTGGGTTTTGCTTCCATCCATACTAATTCCTTGTGTAGACAGTACATACCCCAGAAATTGAATTTCGGTCCTATGGAATTCACACTTTTCAAGTTTGATGTAAAGATGATTTTGTCTTAGACGTTCCAAGACCATTCTCACATGTCCATGATGTTCCTCTGTGGAGTTAGAAAAAATTAGAATATCATCCAAATAAATTACCACAATGTATCTAGGAGATCCCTGAAGATGTCATTCACCAAGTGTTGGAAAGTGGCTGGGGCGGTACTCAGACCAAAAGGCATAACTAGATATTCAAAGTGTCCATAGCGTGACCTGAATGCAGTCTTCCATTCATCCCCAGGTCTAATACGGACTAAGTTATAGGCCCCACGAAGATCTAGTTTAGAAAAAATTTTGGCATGTCGCACTCTCTCCAATAACTCAGGGATTAAAGGCAATGGATAACGGTTTCTAATAGTAACCTTATTGAGTTCCCTATAGTCTACGCATGGTCTCAGAGATCCATCTTTCTTCTTTACAAAGAAGATGGGTGCACCTGCAGGAGATGAAGAGGGGCGTATGAAGCCCTTGGCTAGATTTTCATCTATGTAATCCTTTAAAGCCTTTAGCTCGGGCCCCGCCAGGGGGTAGATCTTACCAAAAGGTATCTCTGCTCCAGGCAATAATTCAATTGGACAATCATATGGACGGTGAGGAGGAAGCTGGTCAGCGTTCTTCTTGTCACATAAATCCACATAGTCCTGGTATACAGCTGGTAGTTCAGGGACTGACATGATTCCTTTAGGAACAGAGCAAGCTGAAACTTTTGGACTCATCTGTTTCTCTGGAAAGTGTAATTCCTTGGTCTCCCAGTTAATGGTAGGATTCTGAGCCTGCAGCCATGGTAGCCCTAGAATAATGGGAAAGTGGGGAGAAGAGATAAGCATAAAGGACAGTTTCTCTTGATGATCTTTACCCATAAGAACCCTCAAAGGCTCTGTTTCCTGATCCACTGGTCCAGAGGTCAGCAGGGAGCCATCCACAGTTTCCATCTGTACTGGAGTAGCCTTCTTCACTGAACGTATTCCCTGTTTCAGAGCAAAGGAGACATCCATAAAATTTCCACTTGCCCCTGAGTCGATCATAGCAGAGCTAGACACCCAAGCTGAGTCAACCCAGAGTTTGATGGAAAGAAAGCAATGAGAATTGTTTTTCTTACAACTCAGCTGGGACACCGCTGAGGAAACTTGAAAAATGGCAGCGTTTACACAGTCAACGTCCTCAGAGGTAACGGAGTTTAAGTCCGAGAAATCAAGATCTGTTGCTGCAGATCTCTCTGGAGCCTGAGGCTCGGACCTGACAGATCCCCTCTCGCAACACTCACAATGAATGAGTGCTGCAGTAGTCTTACGAGAACGGCTGGGGCAGTTTATAATGAAGTGCCCTGACTTACCACAATAGAAACATAGATTCTCCTTAAAACGATGTTCCTTGCGTGCATCACTAACCCGTCGTTGTAAAGAGTCTACCTGCATGGGTTCAGGTTCAGGTTCCCGTGTAATCCTACTCAAAGGTTCCTTAGCTGGAGAGGAAGGTAGGAAAAGGTTAGTACGATTGCTTTCGAACCATCTCTCTTGCCTGCGTTCAGTCAGACGAGTATCAATACGGATGCAGTAGTTAATAAAGTCACCTAACGCAGTGGGAGGGTCGGCACGAGCAAGTTCATCCTTAATCAGTGGAGATAACCCCTTTCGAAAAATAGATTTTTTGGCGGAACTGTCCCAGGTGGTATCAAGGGCCCATCTCCTGAAATCCAAGGCATATTCAGCTACCGAGTGCTTACCTTGGCGCAAAGCTAACATGGCTGCTTCAGCTGTTGCACCTCGATTGGGGTCATCAAACACCTGCCCCATGGCTGAAATAAAATCATCAAGGTGATTCAAACAATCATCCTCAGTCTCAATCAGAGGGTTTGCCCACATTAAAGCCTTGTTGGTAAGCAACATAATTATAGTAAGCACCTTAGATCGTTCAGTGGGAAATTGTGAAGCATGTGCAGAAAAAAAAAGATTGCATTGATTAATAAATCCCCTGAATTTCTCACGTTCACCGCCAAAACGAAAAGGGGGCAACTTGGGAATCCCAGCACTCGGGGCTACGGCAGGAGCCTGGACTCGCCCCTCTAGAACCTCAATCCTGGCTCGCAAATCCTGGGTAGTCTGTCCAACCACTTGCAAATTGTGATTATTGAGGTCCTGTAGATTTGTAAAACGGGTCTTTATATTCTGCAAATCTGCAAGGATATTATCAGTCACTCCGCAAAGTTCCTTTATGCGGGCCTCCATTTTCCAGATCTTTTAAGACAGGATTACTGGAAGAAGAGGAGAGAAAAAAAAAACAATAGTGTTCACCTGTGGCAACACTGCAGAGAGAAAAAAAAATTAAGGGAACTGCTCACCTGGAATGGTTGTGAGAAGTCACAACCACTATCATCACAGAAAGTTTCAACCAGACATCTGATATCCAGAGTTACAGCAGACAAAAAAGAGAAAAGAAAGGAAAAAAAAAAAAACAATAGTGTTTACCTGTGGTAACACTGCAAAAAGAAAAAACTTAAGGGAATTGCTCACCTGGAATGGTTGTGAGAAGTCACAACCACTGTCATCACAGAAAGTACAACCGGACGTCTGATATCCACAGTACAGCAGACACAGCCTTCCAGACCCAGCAGACACTAACGTTTTGGCTTCAGAATCTTGTAATGTATGTAGTACAGTTCATATAGCGTCTTGTGCTTGGGTGCGATGAAAACACAGGAGTCACAGGTTTGATATAGAAAAGTCCTGTATTACTTCATACAAGTTGGCAGAAATAGTCACACAGTTTGCAGACACAGAAACAGGAGACACAGCAGGCCAGAGTAATCCAAGCTCAGCAATCACTCTCCAATACAGATTCAGGATCTTCTTCTCTGTTACCGTAAGTCCATGCAAACGTGGGTCTTTCAAAGAGCAGGGTTCAGAGTCCACAAGTGCTTCAGAGTTCCTCAGTAGGAATAGCTGGAGTACAAGGTCCAAGGCTTACAGGAGTCAAGTCACAGGTTCACTGCAGGCTAGATTCTGAAGCACTGATTGCTCAGCTGTGGCTGCTTAAGAAGCAAAGGAGAGAATCAGGGCGGGAACATGCAAGCTGGAAACTCATTTTGACTGAGGGCAAGATAGCTGCAGCAAGACAGAAAGTAAAATGGCTGACGAACAAACTGAGTTTCAGGAATATATACATAGACCTATATATAATGAGAACGATTTACAGTCATGCAGTGACCACGGTTCCGTGTCTACGTTGGTGCCATCGTCCTACATACCCCAAAGGCAGCGACAGTCTGCTACCAAGCTGGGATACAGTAGAGGTTTCGTAATAAAGTGTATTGTGACGCCACCTGTGATTTACTGATCTCTAGAGTGACACAGTGCCTGTCAGTGTCAACTGATCGTTCCTTGGGACTGGTCGGTCTGATTGCAGAGACGTTGTGCTATTTGATTGTCTGATCAGTCCCCCGGGCAGCTGGTTAGCCTAATTTTGTCCTTTTCCAGGGCAGATACACAGAAACTAATATAAGGTGGATGAGTGAAAGATGTTTCAGTTATTTGGCAGTGCCTCACTTTTCTTTGTAGTTTGGGCCAAGTTTGTCATACTATTTTTGTCGTGCAAGTATTCTTGAACCGCATAAGCATTTCAGTCATTGGATCTGACTCCGGGGCAGTTCCTTAGGATAGTGTTTCAGCTGATGACAGGTCTGACAAAGGAACGTCCACGTGCTCTAGTATCATACTGCATTATAGATCCACTGCTATGCCTTTACTGACCTCAGCACAATCATACATTGACTTTGAAATTGCTAATATCTTTAATTGATATAGCAATCCATGGGAGAACTAATATTTGTTTCACAAACTTCAGACTGTATAGAATCATAGAATCATAGAATGGTAGAGTTGGAAGGGACCTCCTGGGCCTTCTGGTCCAACCCCCTGCTCAAAGCAGGATTCTCTAAATCATCCCAGACAGATGTCTATCCAGCCTCTGTTTGAAGACTTCCATTGAAGGAGAACTCACCACCTCTTGTGGCAGCCTGTTCCACTCCTTGATCACCCTAACTGTCAAAAAGTTTTTTCTAATATCTAATCTGTGTTTCCTCCCATTCAGTTTCATCCCATTGCTTCTAGTCTTTCCTTGTGCAAATGAGAATAAAGATGATCCTTCTACAATGTGACAGCCCTTGAGATATTTGTAGACAGCTATTAAGTCTCCTCTCAGTCTTCTTTTTTGCAAGCTAAACATTCCCAAATCCTGCAACCGTTCCTCATAGGACATGGTTTTCAGACCGGTCACCATTCTGGTGGCTCTTCTCTGAACTTGCTCCAGTTTGTTGATGTCTTTTTTAAAATGTGGTGCCCAAAACTGGACACAGTATTCCAGATGAGGTCTGACCAAAGAGGAGTAGAGGGCAATAATGACCTCACGTGATCTAGACTGTATGCTTCTGTTGATACATCCTAGAATTGCATTTGCCTTTTTTGCTGCTGCATCACACTGTTGACTCATGTTAAGTCTGTGATCAATTAGTATACCCAAGTCTTTTTCACATGTGCTGTTACTTAGCCCTATTCCTCCCATTTTGTATATGCTTTTTTCATTTTTATTGCCCAGATGTAGTACTTTGCATTTTTCCCTGTTAAAATCCATTCTGTTAGTTGCTGCCCACTGCTCCAGTTTATGTATATCTTTTTGAATCCTCTCTCTCTCTTCTCTAGTATTAGCTACCCCTCCTAGCTTTGTGTCATCAGCAAATTTGATCAGTTTACCCTCAATTCCTTCATCTAAATCATTGATAAAGATGTTGAACAATACAGGGCCCAAAACAGAACCTTGTGGTACCCCACTTGAGACATTCTTCCAACTGGATGTGCAGCCATTTACAACCACTCTTTGGGTCCGATCACTAAGCCAGTTATGAATCCACCTAACAGTTGCCTTGTCCATTCCATACTTAGTCATTTTTTCAATAAGGATTGTGTGAGATACTTTGTCAAATGCTTTGCTGAAGTCAAGATATACTATATCTACAGCATTTCCCTGATCCACCCAGTCAGTGATTCTGTCATAGAAGGAAATTAAGTTAGTCTGACATGACTTATTAGTTACAAACCCATGCTGACTCTGTTTAATCACTTCATTCTTATCCAGGTACTTGCATACATGTTCTTTAATAATTTGTTCAAAGATCTTTCCTGGTATAGAAGTCAGACTCACTGGCCTGTAGTTCCCTGGGTCTACCTTCTTCCCCTTTTTGAAGATAGGAACAACATTTGCTCTTCTCCAGTCTTCTGGGACTTCTCCTGTTCTCCAAGAATTTTCAAAGATTATGGACAGTGGTTCAAGAATTTCTTCTGCTATCTCCTTCAGTACCCTGGGGTGTAATTCATCTGGACCTGGAGACTTGAATTCATTTATGTTAGCTAAGTGTTTCCTCACTGTCTTTCTGTTTATAGATATCCTGGATTCTTCTATTCCTTTAATAGGACAGTGAAGATCAGTTGATGTTACATTTCCTTTCTGAGAGAAAACAGATGCAAAATAGGAATTTAAAAGTTCAGCCTTCTCAACATCCTGACTTACCATTTCATAATTTTCATCCTGTAAAAATCCTATAGCATCTTTGACTTTTCTTTTACTTTTGACGTATCCCCAAAATCCTTTTTTGTTGCTTTTGACGTCACTTGCAAGCCTTAATTCATTGTCAGCTTTAGATAATCTGATTTGTGCCCTGCAGGTTCTGCAGACGGCATTATATTCTTCTTTAGATATGCCTCCCTCTTTCCATTTGATAAACATTTCTTTCTTCCTTTTTAGCATGTGTTTAAGTTCTATGTTCATCCATCCTGGTTTCCTTAAATGCTTCCCATTCTTCCCTCTTTTCGGAATCGTTAACGATTGTGCTTTGAGAATCTCATTTTTCAAGATTTTCCATCCTTCCTGGACATTTTTATCCTTAAGGATATCCAGCCATTGGATCCCTCCAATTCTCTTTCTGAGTTCCTTAAAATCTGCCTTTCTGAAATCTAACCTTGACGTCTGAGTCTTCACAGGTCTTCCTCCTCTTGTTATCCAAAATTCTAAAATAGCATGGTCACTACCTCCTAGAGTCCCAGCCACTCTTACCTCCTTAGTACCTAAGGTCATCATTGGCTTACATTCTCGTCGATCAATGTCTGCAATTATCATACCTTGGGCTTTTAATTCTACTCGCCCCAACTTAATGGTCACCTCCTTATACCCCACCTGTGACAAAGGCTGACCATTGCTGGCAACTACTGTCAGCTCATCATCTGGGCCACGAGTAAAATCAGAGTCAGCCCAATACCGTTTGTAAAGAATATATGGCATAGTCGTCACCTGAGAGCCGGTGTCCAGTAAAGCGTTCATTGGGATGCCGTCAATAACAACTGGGAGGACCGGTCGTCCTCCGACGTATTTGGCTTGCCAGTTCTGTGGGCCTGATCAACCTACTCCTGGGGGTTGTCCCTCTGCCCCAGGGGTTGCTCATTTAAATGACAGAATCTTGCGATGTGCCCTGCTTTGCTGCAGCGGCGGCAAATGGGTCGTCCGTCCTGGTCGTAGCGATCGTTGTCTCTTCCTCTGATTGGTGGAATCCTCTTCCGCCGTCGCAACGGGACATCATCTGGACTCGAGGCCAGCTAGATCTTCTCCTTCGGGGGCACTTGCATGGACTGCACAGTTTTGGCTAGTGCAGCCACACTTTTGGTCAGCTCCTGGACCTGAAGACGTAGTTCTGCAGATGGATCTGTTGTGAACGTTTTGAAGATGACTTCGGAGCTGAAGCTCCCTCTGGTGGTTGCTGAGGGTATTGAACCTATGTTGAATACCAAGAGTCCTGCACCCGCAGATAACGAGTGAGTGTCAGGTGGTACTGACTGGCCTGATATAAGTGAGCTGATCTCCCATGATCCTCGCCGGTGATCAATTGTGCTTCCTGGTTTAGTTTGAAATTCAGCTTGCTTTCCTGCTGTCTCCTGCTTGCGTTCAGATAAGTCTCTTTCAGTTTTTTTTTTACTGTGGTTTGAATTCCTTGCTTTTTGCTGCATTGCTTTTTGTCTTCAGCCGGGTCCCCTATGGGGGGCTTTGGCTGGTCTCCATTCGTTTTTTGTATTTGTTTATTTTCTCAGTTCTTGTGATATTTTTCTGCTGGGTAGCTACGTCTCCACACCAGAGATCTGATATAGGTGGTCGAGACCTGTGGTCTCAGTGTTTTTGGATTCAGAAGTGTTGGAGTTTTTCCTTGGGTTTTTCTGGGTTGCAGATAGTATTCTCTCCTGTGCTGTCCTATCTAGACAGTTTTGGGCCCCAGCGTTTGCTCAATCTATTTTCTGTCTGTGTTCGTATTTTCATCTTGTCTAACCGCCATTATATGTTTGGGGGCTTCCTACTCTTTTGGGGTCTACTCCGGGGCAGTTAGCTTTCCTCTTCCGTCTTCAGGGATAGCTATCTCTCCGGCTGTGCCGAGGCGTCTAGGACCACCGTAGGAACGTCCCACGGCTGCTTCTAGTTGTGTGATTAGTTTAAGGGTCTGCAACCTATTAGTTTCCAACCTCTCTGGTGTTAGGCTGCCTATGCGGTTTTTTGCTCCTGCCTCCTCAGCTACCATAACATAACATGGATCATTATCCAGGGTCTGTGCATTGGCCTCAGTGGGGGCCTGAGGGAAGGTTGCCGCCTCTTGGTGGTATGTAATTTCTGGGCGCCTAGGGTGTGCTGGACGGCTGACATTTGGTTCCTGCAACACCCGGATAGCCCTGTCTTTAAAGTCTGCAAAGTTCAGGTCAGGGTTTTGTAGGGCCATGATGCGCAGCTGTGACCTGTGGGTGCTGGACAGGAGTCCCTCAGCAAACTGCTCCTTTAACAATCTGTCTCCATCCTGCACGCTGTCTCGGTCAATCTGCTTTATGGCCCGCAGTGCCTCCTGAAGGTTAAGAGCATAGTCCCGTATACTGTTGACGCGCACCACATTGGTGGTACCAGGGCTATGGGGTACTCGGAACCGAGCCCATGGAAGTCTATGGGGAATGTCACTGGCAGCAGAGCTCGGTCCGTGGTCCTGGCGGTCATGCAATGGGGGAATATTTACAGGGGATTTTAGAATAATAGTTTGTGACGCCACCTGTGGTTTCTGATCTGATTGACCAGCGCTGCAGGGTAGATCTCTGAGGGGATGTTATGGCAGCTAGGTGTTAAGTCCCCCACAGGTGGGACTGGTCCCTCAAAGTCTATGGTGGTGATGCAGGGTGCAGATAAGAAGTCAGTCACACACAATGCAGTCTCTTTCCATACCTTTACTTGTAGATGTTGCAGGTATGTCCCGGGAAGCTGGTCAGGTTGGAGAATGCACATTCAGGAAACTGTTGAGCAGGTTAAAGGCCTCCTTTCTCCTTAAAGTGTATGTGAGTACAAACTTGCATAAAGTCAAGTGCAACTCTTTCATTAGCAACTACGCCCGGCCAACATTGTGGTGGAGCCTTCTATGTCTCTGATTATCAGATGTTGGAAAGAACTAAGTCCTTACTTTTGCAGGGTCCTGCTCAAAGTCCCTGTTCTCCCTGACTCCGGTTACGTATCAGCGCTTAGGGCTACCTTCTGCGACTTGAAGTCCAGTAAGGCCTCCGGTTTTCTTATTACTAGGCGTGAAGCACTAGCAACGCTTCGGACCCCGGTGTCCGGTTTACTAAGTGAAGGTGATCTGTCACCTATGTCACTTGTCTTTCTATCTCCACTCGCCCGTCGCCCTGCTCTCGCCCTTAACATAAGCACGTGTAGCAATGGTATAAAGGTCAGCTTTCCTTCAGTGCTCACTGACCTGTTCTCAGTTGACTCGTTGGTATAACTGCTGTAATCCCTTTCCTTCTTTCCTTCACAGATCTCTGTCCAGAGCAGCTCACAGGACGCTTCGTCAGACTGTATTTACGCTGTAGCTCTGAGAGTCACCTTCCACTTTCTTAGGAACACAGGCAGCTTGTTCTGAGTAGCAGGTTAAGGTGTAGCTCTGACTAGGCTAGGATGATTCACTTCACCCGTACTAGCCTCCACTTTAAACATGAACTTCTTTGGCTCTGCCAGGAACTAGTCTGTACTCCTCTTCCTCCAAGACTAGACACTGGACTGCTCTGTCCTGAGACAGGAAGCTAATCTGACTCTTACTGCTATGTCACACTACTAAATAGTCTAAAATGCCTCTAGTGGCAGTGTTAAGAAGTGTGTGATGTGAATGAATATCAGGCTTCACAGTTACCTTTCTGTGCATTTTCCAGGAGACATGTGTACCTTGCGCAGCTGGGCCACACACTGTCCTGCACCCTTTGTTTGCACCCAAAGAACCTCATTTTTATTTCTGCTGCAGTGCGGGTGTCAAAGGTGCTCTTTAGCTCAGCCAGAATCTGCTTAACCGTCTTTTTATCAGTGTCCTGCCAGGACTTTACTTCTCTTTGAGCTGCTCCAGTTAACTGTCCAATGAGGAAGCTTACTTTTTGGTTTTTAGACAGGGGGTATACATCAAATAAACTGCACAGTCTCTCCTTGAAATCGCTCAGGGTATGCAACTCCCCTGAGTATTGTGGTAGCCAGGCCGCTCCCGGTATATATGGCATTGATAACGGCATTATAGGGACTGCAGCGGCGGTCACCAGATCTTGCTGCGCTCTGGGGGCTTGTGGCTGCGCTGGCCGCTGGATTCTGCTGTGCTATGGGGGCTGCGGTTGCACCTGCCTCTGCATCTGGCGGCGCTATGGGGGCTGCGGCGGCATCCACCGCTAGATTTTTTTCTGCGTTAGACATTCTCTTCCCCCGCCAAATTAATCTTAGCCAGGCTCTGAATTTCCACTGGCTTACCAGGCTGTTGCTCCGTCGGCGGTATGAACGGTGCACGCCGTGACTCCAGGCCTTAGCTCCCTGTGCTCTGCCAGCTGCTGTCTCCGCGCACAGCACTTCTCTTTTTCGCGCTCTCTCCCTGGCTCCGCCCACGACGGCACACCTCTTCTTCTCCTGCGCGTCTCGTGGCGCTGTAATGGCGGCAATCACACAAAACTTTCAGCAAGGTCTCTAGCACAAAAGACAGTTCAAAATAGGCACACAGGACCCGGTGATACCGGGCTTCGATATCCTGTTCGTGACGCCAAGTTGGATCGCCCGCCAGGGAAGTGGGGTACTCGGTACCGGGCTGCTTCTTTAAGGGGAAGTGTCACAGCGGCAGTGACCCGGTCCGTGTCACTGGGCATCCCATAAAAGGGAATATTTACAAGGGATAATAGAGTTTGTAATAAAGTGTTCGTGATGCCACCTGTGATTTCTGGTCAGAGGTGACCAGCGCTGCAGTGCAGATCCTCTGGGACTGGTGGTAATGCAGCAGAGTTGGTAAAGCTCCCCGCAGCTGGAGCTAAGTCCCAGGGCAGATGTAATATAAGGTGGATGGTAAAGATGTAGTATTTGGCAAGGGATGTAGCAGTGTTGAGTGGGTGTTGTAGGAAGAACTTGAGAAGACACAGTCAAATGCAGTTTCCAAAGCTTTACTCACAGTTCTGCAGGCAGAGCATCCAGGGCACTGATTGCAGATGGTTCTGGAGTCGGTCAGCCTGAAAGCAATTTGGGAATCTCCTATTCAGGTGGGTTGTGAGGCCTCCTTTCTAGCACTATTCTCTGAAGTACTTGCTGCTGTAAACTCTGTTCAAGTTCCTGTCTCTGTTACTTAAGTAGAACTCCTCTCGCATGTCAGGCTGCTGTAGCCTGCTTCAGGGATCGCTTCTCTCTGGCGTCTCTGGCTCACACGTGCTGCTGTGTCGTCGAGTCTCAGTTGGGGGCAGAGGACCTGCTGTCTTCTGCCCTCCAGATTCTGCTGCTGGGGCTTTATCACCCACTAAGCCTCGGACTCCGGGGTCCAGTCTCTGGCGCTCAGGACTAGGGGAGAGCTCAGCTATGGATCCTGTCCCCCAGCTTCTCTCCACGCGTCCTTACTCAACCCTGCTCAGACACTAACTAGCTCTAACTCTTCCCCCAGCCAGAATCTTCCAAGGAAGCTCCCCAGAAATCAGGTGTTAGAGCTTCCCCTTCTGGTCTGGAGTAGGAGAAGTGTTGTATGCTGTGTGTTACCTGTTAAGGGGATCCTTCCTTGCTTCCAGGCATGACATCACTCCCCCCTGGAGGGAGGCAAGGTCACTGTGGCAACCGAACTCCTGGGGTGCCACATATGGATCTTAAGGGTCTGTATGCTGCAATACACTTCAACTGAATGTGCGCCCGAGGACACACATCCAGCTGAAGCCTGGCGTTGGCAGGCCCCTCATCCGCCGGGTTCATTCGCAGTGATCATTATGCTCTTGAGAACCTAGAAGAAGCTCACAACATTACCTTGGAAGATCGGACCAGCATTAAGCTCACACCTTTACTGAGATAACAAAAACCAACAGGAAGTTCTGACCACTACTGAGGTATATGGGACCTACAGCAAGCTGTCATAACTACTGAGGTATCATGGACCTACTAAGGTTACAGGGACCTACTGTAAACTTTCAACAGTGCTCAAATATTAGGGACCGACAAGAAGCTCTCACCCCCTTCTGAGCATGCCAGGACCTACAGGAGGTTCTCACCGATACTGAGATATCAGGGACCTACACGAAGCTCTTGCCACTAATGAAGTTTTGAGAACCTCAAGGAAACTGTGACCACTACTGAGGGGAGTTAGACTGTAGGCAGCTCTCAGGGACATGCAGAAAGTTCGGACATTACTGAAACATCAGCGACCGACAGGAAGTTCTCATCATTACTGAGGTCGCAGCAATGCATGGTATAGGTGTCAATAGTTCCACTACGAAATCATCCGTGGTGTATTATAGACCCCAGATAACCACTGCTGACGGGAAGTGGGTGTCCGATGGTGAGTGGGCGAGGCAGGTAGGAAGCCCTTTATGGGTATTAGACCCATGAGACTGTAGCTCCTGTGTGGACACCAACTAACCCTGAAGTAAAGCTTATATCATTTACAAACCGGGGAAACTGATATAAAAGGGTTAATATTTTCCTCTATTTTCTATATTTTTTAGTATTAGCTAATCTCATAGTCCGATATTTTGTTTCATATTGTATAACTTCAACATTTCATATTTGCTCTAATATTTTCCTAGTTCACATATAGTGTTTTGAGAAACTGTGTTTTGGGTCGTGCACTGAGAACAGACATAAGATCCCAAAATCTCATAACATGTATGTGAGAAAAGGAAATGTGAGCTACATTATCTATAAATGGTGTAAGAATCTTACAGGGTTAATACACAGAACGTACTGATCCTGAGTTACATCCAGATGGGGGCAGGAATAGGGCGCAGCTTTATGAAGGCCCCTCCCATGACTGCAATTGGCGGGGAGGTTTTAAAATACATGTTTTGTTTTAAGGCCAATGATCTGATTGGGCATAGGAAGGGAGCGGGTGGAGATGTAAAGGGGGGGCGGGATGGCAGGGGTAGTGGGTGTAAAGTGCGGGAAAACCTGCATTCCACCCTGGGGAGTCAAGAAGAAAAAGACCTACCCTCCTCTATATGGTGTGGTACTTAACATGTGAGCAGAGGGCGTACAAAAAAAAAAGAAGAGGAACCTAAAGTTCAGGCGGGGGAATTTATAGGTGGAGTACATGCATATGATTATGTTTATATATAATTATGTATTTTGTCACAGTGGCAAGGTTGTCGGGTGGTGGAGTTCTTGGAGTTGATGCTGATGGTCGGGGGAAGGAATTCTAAGGAAAATTCCAGGCAGTTTGAAATTGTGTAGGTGTAAGGAGATGAGAGGCATTAACCCTTTAAATGTCTCACACCCTTTCATTGTGTAAATATGTGTAAATATATGCTTTGAAAAATGTTATGTATATACTGTGTATATATATGTGGGGGTAGAGTTGTAGGTAGATAGTGCATCCTGAGGTCACTAGAGGAGGGCACTAGGAGGGTAGTGTATATATTAATGGGTTAAGTATAGTGTTGCGAGGGATCACTAATGGGGGCACGTTAGAGATCCAGTTAGGAAGTTATAAAAATACATCAGTGGAGTATTTGGGTTTGGCCACTAGATGGGAGCATAGAGCACATCAAGCCCAAGAGACACAAGAGGTTAGGGATTTTTTGCTAGGGAAGGATTGCCTCCAAGCGGGAATCTGTCAGGAAGGTTTCCTCCAAGCAGAGATCAGTCGGAGGTGGACCTTGCTACTGTGAGGACGTCCACGTTCCTGGGCCCTGAGCATAGGGTAGGAAGAAGAGGGGACCAGCAACCCCTGAAGAAGCGGTGGGAAACGTAAGCCCAAAGAGAGTGCGTTTACGTAGCAGTAGTCCAGTGGAAGAACCACTGTGGGAACGCTCAGCAGAAGAGGTCATGCATGAGCGTAGAAGCGAGTGGGCTATCAGAAGCATCCGGGCAGGATAACCAGAGAGGGGGGGACGACCTAGTAAACGTGTCTTTCTTATGCTGGATTGAAGTGTCTCCAGGGGAAGAGATCGAAGTGCCGTTTTCACCGGGCTCCTCGTCCCATCAATACTTAGTGGTCCATTCTGGTGTAGCGCAGAAGAAGAGGCAGAATTTTGAAGAACGTATTGCTGGTATCATGTAAGACGTGCTTATGGTGTCCTGTACGTGCTATGTCCAGAGGAAAATAAAGCAGAATTGTTTGACGTAATTCTGGATTCTGACTCTAAGACCAGTGTCACACTGGCGACAAAAACGAACGAGTGCAATATGAAATATCGCATTGCACTCGGACCAATGTTTATCTATGAAAAGCTCCCAGCATCCGATTTTTTCTCGGCCGTTTTCCTCGGACCGAGACAATCGCAGCATGCTGCCACTGTCACCGATTGTGGGTCGACTATCGCCAATGCAAGTCTATGGGTGCAATGAAAAATCGGATTACAAACGGACCACATGTGTGACTTGCGAGAAAATCGCACCGGTGTCCTTTAGAAAAGCCGACAATTCATCCCCGGATATACTGTAAAATCACACTGACAGGTTTAATAAAGAATAGAAAGAATAGATATATACACATAGAATACATATATATATATATATATATAGATGTGTGGCCCAGCTTCGCAAGGCACACATGTCTCCTGGAAAATGCACAGGAAGGTAACTGTAAAGCTTGATATTCATTCACGCACATTTCTCAGCATTGCCACTAGAGGCATATCAGACTATTTAGTAGTGTGACGTAGCAATAGTGAGTCATTCAAGTTCCTGTCTTTGGACAGAGAAGTTCAGTTTAGTTTCTGTTTCAGTCAGAGACAGACGGAAGGAGAGGAGAGTTCAGTCTTGGAGGGAGAGGAGAGAAGACTGAACCCACACAGAGCTTGTGTAGCTCATCTGATAAGAAAGTGGAGGCTAGTACGGGTGAAGTGAATCATCCTAGCCTAGTCAGAGCTACCCCTTAACCTGCTACTCAGAACAAGCTGCCTGTGTTTCTAAGAAAGTGGAAGGTGACTCTCAGAGCTACAGCATAAATACAGTCTGACGAAGCGTCCTGTGAGCTGCTCTGGACAGAGTTCTGTGAAGGAAAGAAGGAAAGGAATTACAGCAGTTATACCAATGAGTCAACTGGGAACAGGTCAGTGAGCACTGAAGGAGAGCTGACCTTGGCACGATTGCTACACGTGCTTATGTTAAGGGCGAGAGCAGGGCGAAGGGCGAGTGGAGAAGTAAGAGTGACAAAGGGACAAATCACCCTCACTCAATTAAACCGGACACCGGGGTCCGAAGCATTGCTAGTGCTTCACGCCTAGTAATAAGAAAACCGGAGGCTTTCTGGACTACAAGTCGCAGAAGGTAGCCCTAAGCGCTGATACGTAACCGGAGTCAGGGAGAACGGGGACTTTGAGTCAAGTGCACGACAAAAGTAAGGACTTAGTTCTCTCAACATCTGATAATCAGAGACATAGAAGGCTCCACCACAATGTTGGCCGGGCGCAGTTGCTATTTAAAGAGTTGCACTTGACTTTATGCAAGTTGTACTCACACACATTAAAAGGATAAAGGAGGCCTCTAACCTGCTCAACAGTTTTCCTGAATGTGCATTCTCCAACCTGACCAGCTTCCCGGGACATACCTGCAACATCTACAAGTAAAGGTATGGAAAGAGACTGCATTGTGTGTGACTGAATTCTTATCTGCACCCTGCATCACCACCATAGACTTTGAGGGACCAGTCCCACCTGTGGGGGACTTAACACCTAGCTGCCATAACATCCCCTCAGAGATCTACCCTGCAGCGCTGGTCAATCAGATCAGAAACCACAGGTGGCGTCACGAACTATCTTTATAATCCCCTGTAAATATCCCCCATTGCATGACCGCCAGGGCCACGGACCGAGCTCTGCTGCCAGTGACAACTCCCATAGACTTCCATGGGCTCGGTTCCGAGTACCCCATAGCCCTGGTACCACCAATGTGGTGCGCGTCATATACATGTCATTGAGACATATATATATATACATATATTTATAGTTCATACACTTCTACATAGTATAATAGCCGCTGATTCAGTTGCCAGCTTTTGTGAAATTACAGAACCCGACATGAAATGACACATGGTTACATACAGTTAACCATGTAATTTCATGTAGTTTGATATATGGTTTTCACTAACAATTACATGAGTATATGTGTGCAAAATTTCAGACATGTAGGGGCTAATTGAATGTGTAAATTTGTGGTAAAAAAGTGCGTGGACTCCCGCTGTATTTTCTCAACCAGACAGGGAAAGCCAGTGAGTGAGGGCAGATAATAATAGCCTAGGGAGGGTGCATTTATTTTGTGCCCCCCCGGCTACTAACATCTGCCCCCAGCCACCCCAGAAAAAGCACATCTATGATTAGATGCGCCTTTTCTGGCACTTAGCCCATCTATTCCCATTGCCCTGTAGTGGTGGCTAATGGGTTAATAATGGGTTAAGGCCACCTTGCTATTGAAAGGTGACTTTAAGCCAGGTTAATAATTGAGAGTCAATTAGACAACTCTCAATTATTAATCCTATTGTATGAAATGAAACAAAAAACACACACACATTAATTAAAAATCATTTTAATGAAATAAATACACAGTTTTTGACCATATTTTATTGTACTGGTATTCCTTGCGAAGCCCTTGTTCTCCTGTATTAAAAAAAAAAAAAAAAAAAACATTATTCTTACCTCTCCGGCGCTCAGTCAGGTCCCACGCTGCAATCCATCTGAAAGGGTTAACACTTTTACAACGACGACCGGAGCTAATGCTGTAGCCTCGATGTAAACCCCCGAATGAATGAGATCCTCTCTGGGTATGTAAACTTTTGAGCACAACTGTATTCATCACCTCCGTGGATATGACACAATTTTTTCTTCCAGCTGAGATTCATCTGGGTGAAATTAAGGTGGTCATTTCTGCATTTCTGGACAGTGGGATGGGGTTTAACTTGATTGACTCTAGGTTCATCCAGGTCCAGGGTCTCAATCCACATACACAGTCCAGACGCATACCCAGAATTGCCATCGACTCCACCCCCTTGAGACAGGGATATTTTACTCCAGCTGTCCGAGGTTTACATCTTCAGGTAGGGGCCATGCACTCTGAGGTGATTGACTGCTACCGTGGGGGAAATAAGTATTTGACCCCTTGCTGATGTTGTAAGTTTCCCCCTGACACAGACATGATCAGTCTATAATTATAAGGGTCAGTTAATTTTAACATTGAGAGATAGAAAATCAAAAATAAAATCCAGAAAATCACATTGTATAAATTATAGACATTTATTTGCATTTTGCAGTGAGAAATAAGTATTTGATCCCTCTGGTAAACAAGACTTAATACTTGGTGGTAAACTCCTTGTTGGCAGCGCAGCAGTCAGACGTTTCTTGTAGCTGATGATGAGGTTTGATGTCAGGAGGAGTTTTGCTCCTCTCCTCTTTGCAGATCATCTCTGAATCAGTAAGATTTTGGGGCTGTCGCTTGGCAACTCGGAGCTTCACCTCCTCCATAAGTTTTCTATGGGATGAAGGTCTGGAGACTGGCTAGGCCACTCCATGACCTTAATGTGCTTCTTTTTGAGCCCCTCCTTTGTTATCTTGCTGTGTGTTTTGGGTCATTGTCTTGCTGGAAGACCCAGCCACGACCCATTTTTAATGTCCTGGCGGAGAGAAGGAGGTTGTCACTCAGGATTTTACAGTACATGGCTCCATCCATTCTCCCCATTGATGCGGTGAAGTAGTCCTGTGCCCTTAGAAGAGAAATACCCCCAAAACATAATGTTTCCACCTCCATGTGTTCTCGGAGCAGGGGTGCCAAGAACTTCCTCCCCATTATTCTTATGACTGCACCATTAGTCTTGTTCCTGGTGCCAAGCTGCCTAAGAGCAGACTCTATAATATCTCTGGTCCAGAGAGGCTGGCCATGAAGGACTATATTGTGGACAGTTTGGCAAAGGGTCATATCAGACCATCCTCGTCCCCCATTGCTGCAAGGTTTTTCTTTGTTAATTAACCCAAAAAAGGCTAAATTACCAATACTCATCCATATATGTCAATCAAATACCAAGAAAAATATGGACCAAGGAGTAAATTTTTAAAAGAGTTTTAGTATAAATTTTATTATTTTGCAAAATTCACAGAAAAAATTAAAACACGATATAAACCAAATATGACAAGGGGAAAAGACAAAACCTAGACGCCACTAGCAGTAAGAAAGGTATGGCAGACTGAATAGATAAATATATAATGCATATCCTCATCAGTACACATAAAGAGATTTGTTTCCTTAGTGAAAAATATATATACAACTGCAAATATATTAACGTATATATGCTGTCCTCAAAGAATAAAGTGCATGGTGCAGAAATGTCAAAAATTGACAATCAATAATGCCACATATACAAAGAAATATACACTAACATCAATAAATAAAGTGCATAGTGCAAATTGGCATAAACCCAAACATGGGTAAATATTATTATTATTCATTTTTATAGCGCCATTTATTCCATGGCGCTTTACATGTGAGATGGGGTGAATATAGACAAGTACAATAAATATGAGCAATACAGGACACACATAAGTACAGAAGGAGAGAGGACCCTGCCCGCGAGGGCTCACAGTCTGCAGGAAGTGTGTACATGTATGTTGTTTCTGTATATTTATGTCTTTACATATGAATTTTATAAGTTTTTAAGTCTTCAAATTTTGTATTTGAACTGCAATATTATATAAATATAAATATATATATTCTGTGTATATGTGTGTCTGCATGCGCGCATGTCTGCATGAGTGTTTTGTGTCTATGAGCGTGTGTGCGTGTCTGCGAGCATGTCTATAAGTGTGTCTTTATGCGTTGCGTGTTGCGAGCGTGTCTGTGGGTATGTTTATAAGCGTTTGCATGCATGATTATAATCATGTCTCTAAGCATGCCTGCACGCTAGCCTGTGTGTGCGTGTGCGTGCGTGCCTGTCTGCATGCAGGCCTGCCTGTCTGCGTGCCTGTCTATGTGCGTGTCTGCGCGCCTGTCTGCGTGCGTGTGGTCCTGCCTGCATGCGAGTCTCCGTGCGATTGTCTATAAGCATGTCTGTCTGTGTGCGTGCGTGCCTGTCTGTGTGTTTGCTTGCGTGCCTGTCTGTGTGTTTGCTTGCGTGCCTGTCTGTGTGTTTGCTTGCGTGCCTGTCTGTGTGTTTGCTTGCGTGCCTGTCTGTGTGCTGCGTGCCTGTCTGTGTGTTTGCTTGCGTGCCTGTCTGTGTGTTTGCTTGCGTGCCTGTCTGTGTGTGTGCGTGCCTGTCTGTGTGTTTGCTTGCGTGCCTGTCTTGTGTGTTTGCATGCGTGCCTGTCTGTGTGTTTGCTTGCGTGCTGTCTGTGTTGTGTTGCTTGCGTGCCTGTCTGTGTGCGTGCGTTGCCTGTCTGTGGTTTGCTTGCGTGCCTGTCGTGTGTTTGCTTGGTGCTGTCTGTGTGTTGTGCGTGCCTGTCTGTGTGTTTGCTTGCGTGCCTGTCTGTGTGTTTGCTGGGCGTGCCTGTCTGTGTGCATGCGTGCCTGTCTGTGTGTTTGCTTGCGTGCCTGTCTGTGTGTTTGCTTGCGTGCCTGTCTGTGTGTTTGCTTGCGTGCCTGTCTGTGTGTTTGCTTGCGTGCGAGTCTCCATACGATTGTCTATAAGCATGTCTGTCTGTGTGCGTGCATTTATAAGAGTGTCTATAAGCATGTCTATTGTGGTACACCAAAGGGGGTCTTGCTGGATGGGAGATATATTTCTCCCAGCAGGCTAAAGTTTGGCTGGGATTTTCCCTGAAGCAAGGACCTGTGATGAGGTCATAGTCACGTGAGCAGCTCAGGTGATGTGTAATGCACCTATGGGTGTGGTTGAGGGATATTTAATGGAACCTGTGTGTTTGGTAAGTGGAATCAGTACTGGCTAGGTTGAGCCAGTGGAAGGAGGTCTGGGAAGACACCTCCGGAGCGTATTGCAAGGAAGAGAAGGAGCTTGTAGCCATGGTTTTTGGTGTGTCAGCAAGGTCAAGCTAGCAGATTCCAGACCACCCGGTGAATGGCACCTGGCGGTCACTGCTGACCGGCAGCCGCTTAGTCAAGCCCGTCCCATGCAAGAGTGAGTCTGGGAACAGTGGTTCTTCAAGCTGGAGTGTATTTACATTCTGTTATGTTTCTGTTGCCTGGTGTTTAAAGTGACAGTAAACCAGTGATTTTTGGACTTAAAGCCTGTATGTTGCCTCGTTACTGCGGCCCGGCCACTGCCTACTAGAGCAAATCGCTACATTATGCACTTAGCTAAGTGAGTGTGTGCGAGAGTCTCTGTGTGCATGTCTGCATGCATGTCTATGAGCATGTCTGTGAGGGGGATTCCCACTATATACACCGCTCCACTCTACATTGTGCATGTCATGTACTTCTCCTGTCCTGTATACATGGTGTAATTCTCAGTATCTGCTCTTATTATGTGTGTGCGTATGTATATATATATACGCTGCTCAAAAAAATAAAGGGAACACTCAAATAACACATCCTAGATCTAAATGAATGAAATATTCTCATTGAATACTTTGTTCTGTACAAAGTTGAATGTGCTGTCAACATAATCACACAAAAATCATCAATGAAAATCAAATATTTGAACCGATGGAGGCCTGGATTTGGAGAGACCCCGAAAATGAAAGTGGAAACAAGTCCAAATGAAAATCAAAACAAGACAAAATTAAAGTGGAAACAAGTCAAAATGATGCTCAGTATTGTGTGTGGCCTCCATGTGCCTGTATGACCTCCCTACAAGGCCTGGGCATGCTCCTGATGAGGCGGTGGATGTTCTCCTGAGGGATCTCCTCCCAGACCTGGACTAAAGCATCCGTCAACTCCTGGACAGTCTGTGATGCAACGTGACGTTGGTGGATGGAGCGAGACATGATGTCCCAGATGTGCTCAATCAGATTCAGGTCTGGAGAACGGGCGGGCCAGTCCACAGCTTCAATGCCTTCATGTTGCAGGAACTGCCGACACAATCTAGCCACATGAGGTCTGGCATTGTCCTGCATTAGGAAGATCCCAGGGCCAACTGCACCAGCATATGGTCTCACAAGGGGTCTGAGGATCTCATCTCGGTAACTAATGGCAGTCAGGCTACTTCTGGCGAGCACATGGAGGGCTGCACGGTCCTCGAAAGAAATACCACCCCACACCATTACTGACCCACTGCCAAACCGGTCATGCTGAAGGATGTTGCAGGCAGATCACTCTCCACGGCGTCTAAAGACTCTGTCACGTCTGTCACATGTGCTGAGTGTGAACCTGCTGCCTGCAACATCCTTCAGCATGACCGGTTTGGCAGTGGGTCTGTATCTGGATATCTGACTGCTGGGACCCCCATGATCCTGAAAATCGGAGCTCTGTAGAACACTATGTAAATGCATCTGTGGTCGATCATAGGCACTGTGGCGGCATTCACATGTGGGTCTTCAAGTATCTCCTTTTAGGAGAGTGAGGGCACGACAAAGTAAAGGAAAATTCACTGATCAGGGTGAGGAGTGTTATAGTTTATGGGCTGGTGGAGTTTTTGTGGCAGAGCTGCTTTTTTGTCCCAGTCCAGCCCTACTCTATGTAGAAACAGGAGGTAAATTTTCCCGGTACGAGTCGTGACTCATTGCAAAAGTCCCTGG
>JARQOD010006538.1:0-42465 GCA_033576555.1 Oophaga sylvatica | reverse complement strand
AACACCCATTTTTGGGAAAAGGGAGAGGTTAGGGTCAAAGACAATTCTTGGGGTTTGCTTCTGACATCCATGCTAGGAATTTCCCCGTGCGTTCAAAAATCATCCTCCCGACCTGGTTGCCCAAATGAGGGTTCGATGCCCCCCCTCAAGGGGGGTATTTTTTGGAAGGGTTTTTGAGATGAGTTTGAGCAAACTCCCCGGGTGTTGCAGCATCTGGTCGTCCAGGAGATTGTGGGGAAGGGGTCAGGGTTCTGACTGGTCTAAATAAAAGGAGCACCTTCCATCAGGTTGCCGTATCAATTGTTAGGTCTCAACCTTGTATCCTGTTTCTCTTGTACCTGCTGTGTCGGTCTGCATCCCTGCAAAGATAAGAATTTTCTTCTTTTTGTTTTTTTACTATTTTTTTCATTTTGCCCTGCACTTCTGGGGGGCCCTTTCAGGGCCCCCCCGGGGGCTTTTGCCTCCTTTAGTTCACCCACTGATGTTTGTTTTTTTGCTTTTTCCCAGTTTTTTCAGTGGCTGCTGTTTTGTTTTTGTTACACAGAGAACATTTAGGGGGTAGGGGTGGTATCTCAGGTGATTTTAAAATTATAGATTTTGGTGCTTTTCAGGTTTTCTGGGATTGCAGTAAGTCCCCTTTTTCATCCTTTTTTTTTTAGTTAGTTTTTGGGCCCCCGCGTTTGCTCTACTATTTTTTTTTTCTGTGCAGATTCATCTTGCTAACCGCCATTACAGTTTGGGGGCTTTTTATTTCTTTGGGGTCGCTGGGGGAGATAGTTTCCCATTTCTATTTTAGGGGTAGTTATTTCAGGGTGGACGAGGCGTCTAGGGCCAACTAGAACGCCCACGGTTTTCCCCTAGTTGTGGGGGTTATCGGGTACGCAATCTCATAGTTCCAAATCTCTGGTATATTGCCTTTTTTGCCTGCACTCCTCAGCTACCGAAACATAACAGCTATCCTTCTGTCCCTCCTTCACTGGGAAAGCTTCTCAAGGGTCTGCCAATCCGGGTCCAGAGGGACAATGTCATGGTGGTGGCATACTTCTATCACCACAGAGGGACTCTGAGTCCCTTGGCGATGGCCGAGGTATCCAAAATTCTCCTCTGGGGAGAGGTGTCGGTTTCCGGCGATATCCGCAATGCATATTCCCGGCGTGGACAATTGGGCCGCTGATTTTCTCACCCGCAAGGGTCTCGCAGCAGGAGAGTGGTGCCTGCATCAGGAGGCAGTAGCGAAGCTACCGGGGGCAGAGGGGGCCCACCCGGAGCTACGCTACTGTAACTGTATCGGCGTGCACAGAGCGCCGACACAGTTACATTCTGCGGCAGAGCAGGGAGAATCGCTCTCCCTGCTCTGCCGCCGGCCGCTATGGGGCCTGAACAGGCGGTGGGGGCCCTTGTGCCAGCAGTGGGCCCCCCGCCCGTCATCAGAGGGTCAGCTGTATCGGCACCTAAAAAAATATCCTACTGATATAGACCTAATTGACTGGCACTTCCATACAGAAATATAATCCAAAAAAGCATTGGAAGCATTATGCCAAAAATTTCAATTTAGAAAAATACACTCATATCTGACAATAGACAGTTAAAAATACCTTTTAAAATGGGATGTATATACAGTATGCTCCCAAAGCTGTTAATGCTGACTATGACAAATATATAACCAAGAGTCCTAGATCATAGTAGATACTGATACCATATGCCATATAGCTACAAATCTATTATATGAAAAAGCAGTAATAGGTGCATATAGATCCAACTTGAGCAGAAATATTGTATATGTTAGTATAACTAGTGGTTTGCCACCGTCAATATAATACAATACAATAACCACCGCTGCCAATATGTATACACAAGAAAGTATACCGCTAATAAATGGTGTAGAATCTAAATGATGGTATATATGGTTTAGTTATAAAGGTGCCAGAATAGCGAGCAAGTATATTGTCAAAATGACAGGTTTATAGTATGATAGTGCTCCCCATCGCCCCATAAGTACATCCATAAGGCATAATCAGAACGGTACTTTAGTGCTGGTCATAGAGCATATACAACCTTAATAGGAGCCAGGAGTTCCCCATATCCCCATGTATATACATCCCATTTTAAAAGGTATTTTTAACTGTCTATTATCAGATATGAGTGTATTTTTCTAAATTGAAATTTTTGGCATAATGCTTCCAATGCTTTTTTGGATTATGTATCGGCACCTAGCCAATACAGCTGACCGCATTGAGAGAGAAGGAGCGAGCGCTCCTTGTCTCCCATAATCCCCCTCTCAGCGTCTGACAGCAGGCGCGATGATGTCACTGCCCGGCGCCGGCAGTCAGACGCTGAGAGGGAGAGCAGTGAGCAGCGCAGGAGCCGGGAGCAAGAGAGGTGAGTACTGGATTTATTATTTTTGTAAAGGGGGTACATTATAGTACAGAGGCTGCTTATGGGGGTGCATTATATAACAGAGGCTGCCTATGGGGGTGCATTATAAATAAGGCTGCCTATGGGGTGTATTATAAGTAAGGCTGCATATGGGGTGCATTATAAATAAGACTGCCTATGCGGGTGCATTATAAGTAAGGCTGCATATGGGGGTGCATTATAAATAAGGCTGCATATGGGGGTGCATTATAAATAAGGCTGCCAATGGGGTGCATTATAAATAAGGCTGCCTATCGGGTGCATTATAAGTAAGGCTGCATATGGGGTGCATTATAAGTAAGGCTGCATATGGGGTGCATTATAAATAAGACTGCCTATGGGGGTGCATTATAAGTAAGGCTGCATGTGGGGGTGCATTATAAATAAGACTGCCTATGGGGTGTATTATAAATAAGGCTGCCTATGGGGTGCATTATAAATAAGGCTGCCTATGGGGTGCATTATAAATAAGGCTGCATATGGGGTGCATTTTAAATAAGACTGCCTATGGGGTGCATTATAAGTAAGGCTTCCTATAGGGTGCATTATAAGTAAGGCTGCATATGGGGGTGCTTTATAAATAAGGCTGCCTATGGGGTGCATTATAAATAAGGCTGCCTATGGGGGTGCATTATAATAAGGCTGCCTATGGGGGTGCATTATAAATAAGACTGCCTATGGGGGTGCATTTTTAATAAGGCTGTCTATGGGGTGCATTATAAATAAGACTGCCTATGGGGATTGCATTACAATACAGAGGCTGCCTATGGGGGTGCATTACAATACAGAGGCTGTGTATGGGGGTACATTATAATACAGAGGCTACCTATGGGGGTGCATTATACTATATTGAGGAATATCTGGTGTTTTAAGCTATATGGAGACTATCTAGGGGGCCATCATACAGTGTGGGGATTATAGTGGCGGGGCCATTAAATAGTTTGGGGATATTAAGGGGTCAGTATATATTCAGTAAGAGGGCATCATACTGTGTATAGGGGAGCTGTACAGTGGGGAGACTCAGGACATTAATAAATGTAAAGTGGGCACTTATTGTTATAGGGGAACTCTGGTTACTGTGACTGTCAAAGGGGCACACAGGGCATTATTACATTCTAGGGGACAACATGTGGGCACTGTTTTCTAGGGCACTTGCACCTGGCATTACTATATTATAGAGGGTTGCTATATAATTTAGAGGTCACACAGAACCACACAGTAGGTGCAGTAATAGGGACACATAGGGCAGCAGCGGCTCAGTATTAGGGTATCAGGTGTAGTAATAGGGGCACATATGACAGCAGCGGCTCAGTATTGGGGTATCAGGTGTAGTAATAGGGACACATACGGCAGCAGCGGCTCAGTATTGGGGTATCAGGAGCAGTAATAGGGACACATACGGCAGCAGCGGCTCAGTATTGGGGTATCAGATGCAGTAATAGGGACACATACGGCAGCAGAGGCTCAGTATTGGGGTATCAGGAGCAGTAATAAGGACACATATGGCAGCAGCGGCTCAGTATTGGGGTATCAGCAGGATGAGGAGTTTGTGCAAGTTGAGAATAGTCCAATTGGTGACCGTGACAGTGCTGACAATATAAAAAGTGAAACGTGTGTTTGTTGTATTCTCTGTAGTCGAGTCCTGGCTGGAGGAGTCATGTCGGTCTGGGGCCAGATGGAAAAGACATGAAAAGTGAACGATTCCATCAGAAAGAACATCAGCGGTAAGTCATTATCTGTAACTCTGCTATGATCTCTTATATGTTCTGTAGGACTGGTGTTATTTACCACTGACCATATGGCGGTGATATCAATATTGGTCTTTTTATATATAGATTATTTTTGGCAACAGCGTGGTCATTTGCTGAGGTTCTCTGGTTAGGGGCCCACTCAGATGTTTCGCCCCCCCCAAACCGAAACCCTAGCTACGCCTCTGTCAGGAGGTCTTCCATCAGATTTTCCTTCGATGGGGGACTCCGGATGTGGACCTCATGCAGTCCCGGCTGAACAGGAAGGTTCCACGGTTCGTCTCCAGGTCCCGCGACCCTCTCGCGGTGGGTGCAGATGCTCTGGCCTTTCCCTGGTCGCAGTTTGTGCTTCCCTATGTGTTTCCTCCCCTTCACCTTCTTCCCAGGCTGTTGAAGAAGATCAAGGCGGAGGGGGTGCTAGTCATACTGATCGCACCAGATTGGACCAGAAGGTCTTGGTTCGCAGAGATCATCAATCTTCTCGCGGACGCTCCCTGGAGGCTACCAGACAGACCGGATCTGCTGTCCCAAGGAACGATCTGTCACCAGAATTCTCGGTCGCTCAATTTAACGGCGTGGCTGTGAAACCGCGGTACAGAGAGCATCCGGATTTTCAGATCGGGTGATTCACACCATGTTCAAGCCTAGAAAGCCGTTTTTTTCCAGGGTCTATTATCGAACCTGGAAGGCCTATTTCAGCTGGTGTGAGTCCAATCACATCCAGCCTATGTCCTTTTCTCCCCCTTCTATTTTGGCGTTTCTCCAGGCGGGACTGGACACTGGTCTTGCCATAGTTCAATAAAGGGTCCGGTGTCAGCGCTTTCCATTCTCTTGCAGAAGAGTTTATCTTCCCGATCTCAGGTCAAAACCTTTCTTCAAGGGGTAGCGCATGTGGCTCCTGCGTACCGGACTCCTGTGGACTCCTTAATTTAGTCCTGGAGGCCCTGAGGGGTTCTCCCTTTGTACCTCTCAGAGAGGTTTCCCTGTCCTTTCTGTACTGGAAGGTGGCATTTCTCGTGGCCATCACCTTCATCAGGCTCGTATCGGAGTTGGCGGCCCTTTCTTGGTCCTTCACCAGGATAAGGTGGTTTTGTGGCCTCCGCCTTCCTTCCTGCCAAAGGTAATGTCCACTTTTCACCTAAATGAGGACATTGTTTTCCTGTCTTTTTGTCCTGCTCCGACTCATCTCTTGAGCGTTCATTGAACAAGTTAGACCTGGTCAGGGCGGTGAGGGTCTATCTCACTAGGACCACTCCCCTTAGTAAGATGGACTCTTTTCGTCATTCCAGATGGTGCGCGAAGAGGCCTGCCGGCCTCAAAGGCTGCGATTGCTCGCTAAATTAGAGCTGCAATTTTGGAGGCTTACCGGGTCAAGAACAGAGTGCCTCCCCTTGGGATTAAGGCTCACTCTACCCAGGCAGTGGGTGCCTCCTGGGCTGTACACCATAGAGCAGTGGTTCTCAACCTTTCTAATGCCGTGACCCCGCAATACAGTTCCTCATGTTGCAGTGACCCCAAACCAAAAAATAATTACAGTCCTCCATACAATATTATGGGCACCACATAGTCCTCCATACAGTATTATGGGCCAAATATAATGCTCCATAAAGAATACTGGTCCCCATATAATGCTCCATACAAAATATGGAGCTCTCCTCTGCACTGTGCTACATTCTGCACTGTTATGGCTCAGGAAAGGGCACTGTGGAAAGACTCCCCATTATCATCATCATTGCCTCCCCATCATCATCATCGCCTCCCCATCATTATTTCCTCCCCATCATCATTATCATTGCCTCCCCATCATCATCATCATTGTCTGCCCATCATCATTGGCTCCCCATCATCATCATTGTCTGCCCATCATCATTGGCTCCCCATCATCATCGCCTCCCCATCATCATCATTGCCTGCCCATCATCATTGGCTCCCCATCATCATCATTGCCTTCCCATCATCATTGGCTCCCCATCATCATCATCATTGCCTGCCCATCATCATCGCCTCCCATCATCATCATCATCATTGCCTGCCCATCATCATTGTCTCCCCATCATCATGATCATTGCCTGCTCATCATCATTGGCTCCCCATCATCATCATTGTCTGCCCATCATCATTGGCTCCCCATCATCATCGCCTCCCCATCATCATCATTGCCTGCCCATCATCATTGGCTCCCCATCATTATCATTGCCTTCCCATCATCATTGGCTCCCTATCATCATCATCATTGTCTGCCCATCATCATTGGCTCCCCATCATCATCGCCTCCCCATCATCATCATCATCATTGCCTGCCCATAATCATTGGCTCCCCATCATCATGATCATTGCCTGCTCATCATCATTGGCTCCCCATCATCATCGCCTCCCCATCATCATCATCATCATTGCCTGCCCATCATCATCGCCTCCCCATCATCATCATCTTTGCCTGCCCATCATCATTGGCTCCCCATAATCATCGTTGCCTCCTCACCACCATCACTGCCTCCCCCCATCACCATCACACATACAGCACCACACACAGACAGCACCGCAGAACTCTCTCACATACACACACGCAGGCAGACACACACACACACACTGATACACACAGACACATACACCTCACATCTCACCTGTATACATGGCTCCGCTCCCCCTCCCATCCTGTATATATGGCTCCGCTCCCATCCTCCCATCCTGTATATATGGCTCCGCTCCCCCTCCCATCCTGTATACATGGCTCCGCTCCCATCCTCCCATCCTGTATATATGGCTCCGCTCCCCTCCCATCCTGTATACATGGCTCCGCTCCCCCTCCCATCCTGTATACATGGCTCCGCTCCCATCCTCCCATCCTGTACATATGGCTCCGCTCCCATCCTCCCATCCTGTATATATGGCTCCGCTCCCATCCTCCCATCCTGTATACATGGCTCCGCTCCCATCCTCCCATCCTGTATATATGGCTCCGCTCCCCCTCCCATCCTGTATACATGGCTCTGCTCCCCCTCCCATCCTGTATACATGGCTCCGCTCCCATCCTCCCATCCTGTATATATGTCTCCGCTCCCCCTCCCATCCTGTATACATGGCTCCGCTCTCCCTCCCATCCTGTATACATGGCTCCGCTCCCATCCTCCCATCCTGTATATATGGCTCCGCTCCCCCTCCCATCCTGTATACATGGCTCCGATCCCATCCTCCCATCCTGTATATATGGCTCCGCTCCCATCCTGTATATATGGCTCCGCTCCCACCCTCCCACCCTGTATACATGTGTCCGCTCCCATCCTCCCATCCTGTATATATGGCTCCGCTCCCATCCTCCCATCCTGTATATATGGCTCCGCTCCCCCTCCCATCCTGTATACATGGCTCCGCTCCCATCCTCCCATCCTGTATATATGGCTCCGCTCCCCCTACCATCTTGTATACATGGCTCCGCTCCCATCCTCCCATCCTGTATATATGGCTCCGCTCCCCCTACCATCTTGTATAAATGGCTCCGCTCCCATCCTCCCATCCTGTATATATGGTTCCGCTCCCATCCTCCCATCCTGTATACATGGCTCCGCTCCCATCCTCCCATCCTGTATATATGGCTCCGCTCCCATCCTACCATCCTGTATACATGGCTCCGCTCCCATCCTCCTATCCTGTATATATGGCTCCGCTCCCCCTCCCATCCTGTATATATGGCTCAGCTCCCCCTCCCATCCTGTATACATGGCTCCGCTCCCATCCTCCCATCCTGTATACATGGCTCCGCTCCCATCCTCCCATCCTGTATATATGGCTCCGCTCCCATCCTCCCATCCTGTATATATGGCTCCGCTCCCCCTCCCATCCTGTATACATGGCTCTGCTCCCCCTCCCATCCTGTATACATGGCTCCGCTCCCCCATCCCCCCCATCATACTTACCCTCCTCGCTCCGTCGCTGCAGGTCCCTGCGTCCCTGTCGGCCGCGTCAGCTTCCTCCTGTGCGCAGCGGTGACGTAATACCGCTCATTAAGGGCATGAATATGGACGCCACTCCTATGGGAGTGGCGTCACGTCCATATTCATTACCTTAATGAGCGGTACTACGTCACCGCACTGCCAGGAGGAAGCTGCCGCAGCCGACAGGGACGCAGCGACGGTAGGTAAGTATGGATGTCTTCTTGAAGCCAGCGGCTGCAGCTGTCACTACAGTGCTGCAGCCGCCGGCTCCTTTAAGCGACCCCTGTGTTTTGGTCGTTCGACCCCCGCCGGGGTCGCGACCCACAGGTTGAGAACCGCTGCCATAGAGCATCCACCCTACAGCTTTGCAAAGCGGCAACCTGGTCTTCCATCCACACGTTCGCCAAATATTATAAGAAACATACATACGCTTCAGCGGACGCCAGCGTAGGCAGAAGGATCTTGCAGGCAGCAGTGGTGAGTTCTCCGAACTGAATGAAGTTTCTGCCGTTCCCTCCCCAGTGACTTCTTTGGTATGTCCCATGGTTCCCGTTTCTCCCAATGAAGCGATATAGAAAACAGGATTTTTGGTTGCTTACCATAATTTCTGTTTCTCTGAACCTTCATTGGGGGACACAGCACCCTCCTATGTTTATTAGCTCCTTTGTTTCTGTGTTTTATTGCAGTTGAGTTGTCTGTTTTTTCTTTCCATCTTGTTGCTTCTCCTACTGCTTTCTCACTAACCGATTATCATAGTGCCAGTCGGTTGAGTGTGTACTGCAGAGGAGGAGCTAACTTTTTTTGTGCATAGTGTCAGCCTCCCATGGTCCTTGTGTCTCCCAATGAAGGTTCCAAAAAGCAGATTTTATGGTAAGTAGCCAAAAATCCTGTTATTTCACTCCCGACCCACCCATGCACAATTAAACTTCATATACAGGTGTAGTAAACAAAATCCTACATACAAGCTCAGCATTAACTAAATATCTAAAATTAGAATGATACAAGGACCAAAGCCTTCAGCTATGTGCAGGGTCGGACTGAGGCACCGGGACACCGAGAATACTCCGGTGGGCCCCAGCTCCTGCCTCCTTCATTCGTTCCTGCCCTGCCCTGCATGCCAGCTTCTATTGAAGATGAGCTAAGAGCGGTGCTCTGTGCACAGCGTGCGTGTGTGTGCAGAGTGCTGTCTTCACTTGAGGCAGCACAGTCAGAGGCACACAGCTGACTGTGTGAGGATGAGTCAAAGAAGAGACACACACACGCATGCACGCAACAGCTGACCCGCAGTCACCTGTTTCTTATCTGTTTCCAACTCTTCTTCAAAACTGTGGCTAGAGGTGGTCTAATGCTGATTGGCTGACATTCAGCCAATCAGCATTAGTTTTCTTTTTACGACCTCACAGCACGTCTTAGGCAGTGAGCTGTGCTGTGATTGGTTGTCTGTCCTGCCCTAGCAGCACTATCATAGAGGAGCTGAGGGACATTTATTATTGATGACTGCAGCAGTGTGAGGGTAAGTAAAATACACTGCTCAAAAAAATAAAGGGAACAATTAAACAACAGACTATAGGTCCAAGTACCGTATATACTCGTGTATAAGCCAACCCGAGAATAAACCGACCCCCCTAATTTTGCCACAAAAAACTGGGAAAACTAATTGACTAGCGTATAAGCCTAGGGTGGAAAATGCTGCCTCTACTAGTAAATTTCAAAAATAAAAACAGATACCAATAAAAGTAAAATTAATTGAGACATCAGTAGGTTAAATGTTTTTGAATATCCATATTGAATCAGGAGCCCCATATAATGCTCCATACAGTTCATGATGGCCCCATAAGATGCTCCATACAAAATACGCCCCATATAATGCTGCACAAAGGTTAATAATAGCCCCATAAGATGCTCCATAGAATAATATGCCCCATATGCTGCTCCATAAAGGTTATGGCCCCATAAGATGTTCTATAGATCAGGCTCCATATGCTGCTGCTACTGCTGAAAATAAAAAAAAAAATGACATACTCACCTCTTGTCGCTGGGGTACAGGTGCCGATGACACCGCTGGCTTAGGGCCCCGCACCTGAGATATTCACCTGTCCTTGGTCCACCGCTGTGCGCCTCTCCGTCTTCCGGGTCCTCTGTCAGTGACTGTTCAGGCAGAGGGCGCGGCGCGTGCTAGCTATGTCATCGCGCCCTGTGACCTGAACGTCACAGCAGGAGGATGCAGAGGATAGAGCGGTGCGCAGCGGTGGACCGGGGACAGGTGAATATCTCATATACTTACCCCCTCCTGGAGCGTCTCTGCAGCCCCCCTGCTTCTCCCACGGTCTCCGGCAGCTATTCCTTCCTTTGGCGGTCATGTGGTACCACTCATTAAAGTCATGAATATGCACATATTCATGACTTTAATGAGCGGTACCACGTGACCGCTGAAGGAAGGAGCCTGAGATCTTGGGAGAAGCAGGGGGCTGCAGAGATGCGCCAGGGGGTGATCATGATCTGACACCCCCGCTCCCCCACCCCGCCGACCTCATGACGTACAGTATATGACTCGCGTATAAGCCGAGAGGGGGACTTTGAGCCTTAAAAAATGGGCTGAAAATCTCGGCTTATACACGAGTATATACGGGAAATCAAACTGTCCACTTAGGAAGAAGCAACACTGATTGACAGTCAATTTCACATGCTGTTGTGCAAATGGAATAGACAACAGATGGAAATTATTGGCAATTATTAAGACACACTCAGTAAAGGAGTGGTTCTGCAGGTGGGGACCACAGACCACATGTCAGTACCAATACCTTCTGGCTGATGTTTTGGTCACTTTTGAATATTGGTTGTGCTTTCACACTCATGGTAGCATGAGACGGACTCTACAACCCACACAAGTGGCTCAGGTAGTGCAGCTCATCCAGGATGGCACATCAATGCGAGTTGTGGCAAGAAGGTTTGCTGTGTCTGTCAGCATAGTGTCCAGAGGTTGGAGGCGCTACCAAGAGACAGGCCAGTACACCAGGAGGCGTGGAGGGGGCCATCGGAGGGCAACAACCCAGCAGCAGGACCGCTACCTCCGCCTTTGTGCAAGGAGGAGCAAGAGGAGCACTGCCAGAGCCCTGCAAAATGACCTCCATCAGGCCACAAATGTGCATGTGTCTGCACAAATGGTTAGAAACTGACTCCATGAGGATGGCCTGAGGGCCCGACATCCACAGATGGGGGTCGTGCTCACAGCCCAACACCATGCAGGACTCTTGGCATTTGCCACAGAATACCAGTATTGGCAAATTAGCCACTGGCACCCTGTGCTCTTCACAGATGAAAGCAGGTTCACACTGAGCACATGTGACAGACGTGACAGAGTCTGGAGATGAGCCACCCACCAGGGCCGTGGGGTACTCGGCACCGAGCCCGTCGACTTCTATGGGGGATGTCACGGGCAGCACACGACTCGGTCCGTGGCCCTGGGGCTCACTGAAATGTGGGATATTTACAGATGAATTGAATACTGAGATGGGGATTCGTGACGCCACTTGTGGTACCTGGTCAGGATGACCAGCGCTGCTATGCAGATCCACTGAAGGGTTAATATTGTGCAGCTAGATGTTAAGCCTTCCACAAGTAAGGCTGAGTTCTCCTCCAGGGCAGATAGATGTGTGGGGATGCAGGACAGACGGGGACCCGGCAGTCAGGAGTAATAAGGGAGACACACACATAAGTCACTTTGGTACCTTTACTGAAGATGTTGCAGGCACTCCCCGGAGCACTGTAGGGTGAAGGGTGCACATCCAGATTCCTCCACTGAGTAGGTGTGTGGCCTCCTGTTCTCTGCCTTTTTGTAATGAAGTCTTGGCCTGCGTGTAGCTGGGCCTAGCTTAGTCTCCGTCTTGTACCTGGCTGACCTTGTGGTTGGACCTTCTCTGAAAGAACAGGGTCCCTTGGCCGGTACCAGCCGAACTCCGTCCTCCTGTTACGTATCAGCTCTGTGGTACTCCTGGGACTTGTAGTCCTCCAGGAACTCCGGTGTTCTCCTAATGGGTCGTGGAGATCCCTATAGGCTCGGACCCTGGTGTCCGGTAATGCTTGATGAGATGAGCTGTAGAGGCTCCTCTGTCTCATTAACTTTCCACTCGCCTTCGGCCTACCTGGATCCTCACACGATCACACATTGGCAGTTGGTGGGCTGCCTCTTCACCGCTCTCTAAGCGTCGGCACGCTTCTCACTGAGCTGTACTCCTAGCTTCAGCTCTGACTAGGCTGGAGTGGTCTCCGTTCCACTCTTTACTAGACTCCACTCTATGAACTGAATAGCTCTGCAGCCTCTCTAACCTCAGCTCTGCACCTCCACCTTGCTGCAGACTGACTTCTCTGAGGTGGCTGCACTGAACTGCTCTCTGTGTTTCCTGTGTCAGCTTCTTTTATATGTCTAAAACAGCTCCCTCTGGTGGTCTTTGGGATAAGATGAACGTGTGTGAATGTGTATAATGACCTCTAGTGGTATATTCTTTCAGTGCACCCTTCTGGGAGATATGGATTCAGTCGCAGCTGGGCTCCACATTCCCCCCTAGTAGAACTCAGCACTCCGGGGCTGAAATACAAAAACAAAGAAAAATAAACATTGTATAAATAACTCTTCCTTTACAGGAGGTAAGGCACTCTTGAACTGTTGCATAACGGTAAATGAACAACTATATACATTAGCACAATGAGGAATTGAGGAATTGAGCAACCATAAAAGTCCCAGTCTCTTTTGGAAAAGGATGCTCAAAAGGGGTAGAGAAAACAAGCAAAATAATGTCCATTCACTTGTTTCAATTTTAAAAGGAAAACAGATTAATAAATAACGGTATAATAAAGCAAATTATAAGCAAAAATATATACATTTATGTACAGTGACTCTAGACAATTATTTACATTTGCCAAGGGTTGAACTAATCTCTAAACCTAGCAGGGATGTGTCCTTTTGTGCTACGTTCTGATCTACGTGGTGCAGTAACCTGTGAGGTAGCAGTTTCCCTGTTTGTTCTGCGTGAGAGTGAATTATAGAATTGCCTTAACCTCTCTACAGGACTGGCAAGCACACTGTGAGCTGGGTGGACCGGCTCGACTTCTGCAGGGGATCCTTCTTCCTGAGATTCAGCTTCTTGGGATTCCGCTTCTTGGGGTGCTGCTTCTTGGGTTCTGCTGGAGCAGGTTCTTCTGGAACTGACTCTACTGCAACAACCGGCTCAACTGGGTGTAGAGGTTCTCCTTGTGGTTGATAGAATTGAAGCACGGGAATGATTACGGCTTCTCCAATTCTGGGCCAATCTGCGGGGAAATCTCCTAAGTCTGTATGTATGACTGCTTCATCACGCTCTTTCTGATTGACAACAGGTTCTTCCTCTTGAAACTTTAACGGATCCGGACACAACTTTAGGTGATCTCTGGATACAGTTGCAGTCGTTCTTCCTCCATCCTTGCTTATTATGCACGTTTTCTTGTTGTCAAACCTTGAATTCTGTATGATGTAGGGCTCTCTTTCCCATTGATCGTCGAGTTTGTGTATCCTCCTCTTTCTTTTCAGCACGATTTCACCAGGTGCGAAAGGTTCAGCTGGCGCACTTTTGTTGTATCGATCTTCTTGTTTATCCCTTACTCGATTGAGACTATCTTCAACGCAGGCCTGTACTTTTCTGTACTGTTACTGTCTGTTTGTGTCCCAGTCTTCAGTAGTCACATCTGCTTCTGGTTCTACAACACCAAGCTCCAGATCCATGGGCAGCTTTCCTGGTCTGGCCCGCATGAGATAAGCTGGGGTGCAATTGGTGGAACTCACAGGTATGTGATTGTACAGATCTACCAGGTCAGGTAGTAAGTCTGGCCACCGATTTCTCTCCTCGAGTGGTACAGTCTTCAGCAGGTCAATGACGATGTGATTCATCTTCTCACAGAGACCATTAGTTTGGGGGTGGTACAGAGTGGTTCTTATCTTCTTACACCCGTACAAGTGACAGAACTCTTTGAACAATTCGGCCTCGAAGGCTGGGCCTTGGTCAGTTAGCACCTGCTCAGGATATCCGTGTGGTCTGCAGAAATACGCTTGGAACGTCTTTGCTGCTGTCTCTGCTGTCAGATCTTTGACAGGGGCGACCACCAGGAACCTGGAGTAGTGATCCACCATAGTCAGGGCATAGGAGTATCCTGACCGGCTGGGTGACAACTTGACATGGTCCAGGGCCACAATCTCCAAGGGACGAGTCGTCTTGATGGGTTGCAGGGGTGCCTTATGACTGCTGTAGTCCTTTCTTCTGAGGCCACAGGGTCCATAGTTCTGGCACCACCTCTCGATGGAGCTGCGCATTCCCACCCAGTAGAAACGAAACTTCAACAGGGTCTCCAGCTTCTTCCAGCCAAAGTGTCCCGCTTGATTGTGGTAAGCTTCTAACACCATCTGGATGTCTGCTCTGGGGACTACTATCTGCCATACCATCTCATGGGTCCTTAGGTTGACGTACCTCCGGCACAGCTTCTCACGGTAGATGAACAACCGACTTCTCTCATTCCACAGCTGCTTTGCTTGCGGAGACGCATCCTTCTCCAAGGAGGAACCTTCCTGAGTTATCAGCTCCTTGATACGGCTGACAACTGGATCGCTGTCCTGAGTTTCCTTCCAGCTGTGGTGAGGTAAAGGATTTAACGTCTTACCACGCGGCCTCCTGCAGGCTTGTTGCTCGTGGATCATCCCATTCCTGTGAAAGGCAGGTAGTTCAATCTCTTCCAGATCATCCACTTCTTCTTCTGTGTCCGATTCATGAGGCATCCTGGATAGGGCATCAGCGTTGGCATTCTTGCGGCCTGCTCGGTACTTGATTGTGAATTGGTAGTTTGACAGCTGAGCCATCCAGCGTTGTTCCATGGCTCCCAGCTTAGCTGTTTCAAGATGCGTCAAGGGGTTATTATCGGTGTAGGTAGTGAACTTGCTGGAGGCTAGGTAGTGCTTAAACCTCTCCGTGATGGCCCAGACCAGTGCCAGGAACTCCAACTTGAAGCTGCTATAGTTCTCTGGGTTCCTCTCGGTCGGGCGGAGCTTCCTGCTTGCATAGGCGATGACTTTCTCCAGGCCATTTTGCTTCTGACTGAGGACAGCTCCCAATCCTTCATTGCTGGCATCAGTATACAGCAGGAACGGCTGGCTGTAGTCAGGATAGGCTAGGATCTCATCACCTGTCAGGATCTCCTTCATTTCCTTGAATGCCTCAGCCTGTTCTTTACCCCAATGAAATGGAGAATTTCTGCTCTTGAGGGACTGTCCCACCAGGAGGTCTTGCAGAGGCGCTGCTTTCTTGGTGTAATCCTTCACAAACCTCCGGTAGTATCCTGTCAGTCCCAGGAACTGTCCCACCTCCTTGAGATTTTTCGGCTCCAGCCATTTCTGGATGGCGGTGATCTTCTCAGGGTCTGGCGCTACTCCTTCTGAGCTGACAATATGTCCCATATACTGTACCTTCTGTTTGAGCAGATGGCACTTTGAAGGCTTCAGTTTCATCCCATACTTGGACAGTGACTCGAATACCTCCGCCAGGTGCTTCAGGTGGTCTTCATACGTCTTGGAGTACACAATTACGTCGTCCAGGTACAGCAACACAGTTTCAAAGTTGAGATGTCCCAGGCAGCTCTCCATCACTCTCTGGAACGTTCCAGGGGCACTGCTGAGTCCAAACGGCATTCTGTCAAACTCACAGAGTCCCATCGGGGTGGTGAAAGCCGTCTTCTCCCGGTTCTCCTCAGCCACAGCTACTTGCCAGTACCCACTAGTGAGGTCAAGGGTGGAAAAGTAATTAGCAGTCTTTAGTGCAGCTAAGGATTCCTCTATGCGTGGTAAAGGGTATGCATCTTTATGTGTAATGCGATTTACTTGTCTGTAATCTACACACATTCTCATGCTTCCATCCTTTTTCCTGACTAGGACTAGAGGTGCTGCCCAGGGACTACAACTATCCCTTATCACCCCTGCTTCCTTCATATCACGCAACATTTCCTTGGCTTTCTGGTAGTGTGCTGGTGGTATAGGCCTGTACCGTTCTTTAATGGGAGGATGATTGCCTGTGATGTTGAACCCCTTTAATTTTCGAGTGGGTGTTTGCTGAATAACTGTCAGGAATCTAACCCAGTGTCTCTTGTCCACCAGCCAGCAGCTCTACCATCTGAGCTATTCTGCTGGCTACAAAGTTCCTTGCTGAACCCGGATACCATTGACTGTTCTTCCTGATCGGCTTCACCCAGTGCTCTCTCGTTTGGCCTCTGATTGCCAATTACACGCCCTATATAAACCTGGCCCTGTGGGTGTGTCATTGCGAGATTATTGTGCTTCCAGCCTTTAGTCAAGCTCTTTCTCCTGCTGTTCCTGCTGCTACAAACACTGCTCTCCTGTGAACTGACCTCGGCCTGCCACCTGACTACGTTATCTGCCTGCTCTCTTCCACAAACACTGCTCTCCTGTGAACTGACCTCCGGCTGCCACCTGACTACGTTATCTGCCTGCTCCTCTGCTACCGAACTGCCTTTCCTGTGTACCGACCTCCGGCTGCCACCTGACTACGCTACCTGCCTCTGCTTTCCCTAGTGTTTGCAGTAACATCGGCTCCAACCCAGACGGGATCCTGACAGAATAATCTCGCACCAAAATGGAGTCCGCTGTGAACACCCTGAGGCGGCAAGTTACGGAGCTTCAAAGTTTTTGTACTGACTCTCAAGGAAAATATTCCAAGTTACAAACTGATTTCACGGTGATACAACAGGAAGTAATTGAGCTTCAAAAACAACTTCTGGACGTGCGCAATTCAGGGTCCGAATCAAACGCGCGGCTGCCGCTGCCTGCAAAGTTCAGTGGGGATCGCCAGCAGTACCGAGGATTCCTCAATCAATGCCTCATATACTTCCAGATGCAACCTGCTCCCTTTACCAGTGAGAGGAAAAAAAGTTTTTTTCATGATAAATCTCCTGACGGATGAAGCTCTTGCTTGGGCTTCACCTTATGTAGAAAAGGACTATGCCCTCCTTAATGACCTGGAAGCTTTCATCGCAGCTATGAATCAAGTTTTTGATGACCCAAACCGCTGTGCCACAGCAGAAACCAAATTACATAATTTGCGCCAAGGACGTCGCTCTGTTGCGGAATATACATCGGAGTTCCATCGCTGGGTGCCGACACCACCTGGAATCCAGCGGCCCAGAGAAGTCAATTCCGACGAGGGTTATCAGAACCAGTGAAAGACGAGCTTGCCAGGGTTGAGACCCCTGACCAGTTGGAGGACTTTATTCAACTGTGTATCCGGATTGACCAGAGACTTACTGAAAGGAGAAAGGAGAGATTGCGAGCACTTGGGAATAGCCCTGGCTTCTCATTTTCAGCATCAGACCACCAAGAAAAGACGCAAGGCGTGTCTGAACCGATGCAGATCGACGTCATCCGAAGACCACTCTCTGCACAGGAGAAGGAGAGGCGACGTGCAGAACATCTCTGCCTCTATTGTGGGGACCCTGGACACTATGCCATCAACTGTCCTAACAAAAAGACTATAGCCTTTACCAACAACAGGTCTGCCAGCAATATGGACCTTTCTCAGCAGTCGGATTCCATCTTGCAGACTATCTCATCAGTAACGCCAGAAATAGACAAAATACATACTACATCATCTCATTTTGTAATCCCCATTCAGGTTGTAATGGGCACCCAAAAAATACAATGCTCTGCCCGGTTGGATTCGGGAGCAGGAGGAAATTTTATGGACTTAAAATTTACACGTGATAATAATATTTCCAGTAGGACCAAATCCACACCAATTGAAATGGAAACTGTGAATGGATCACCTTTGTCTTCTGGACCTGTCACGCATGAGACAATCGAACTGGAGATTTTTATCGACCTGGATCATCATGAAGCTGTCAGTTTCCACCTTATTTCATCTCCGAAATTTCCGGTTATTCTAGGGATCCCCTGGTTTTCAGTCCATAACCCTTCTATCAACTGGGCATCAAGGACCATCACCTTTCCATCTGACTACTGTAAGAATAATTGTCATAAGGAACCCCCTGTTCTCCAACAAGTTCAAATCTCTGAGATTTCGCATGAGAAGGAAGAGAAACTACCACCTCAATATCAGCAGTTCTCTGATGTCTGCAGTAAGAAGAAAGCAGATCAATTACCTCCTCACCGTCCTTACGACTGTCCCATTGAATTGCTGCCAGGAGCAACCATTCCATTTGGACGGATTTACAATCTTTCCGAACCTGAATTGAAGGTATTAAGAAAGTTCCTGGATGAAAATTTAGAGAAAGGCTTTATTCGACCTTCCATATCTCCAGCTGGGGCACCCCTGTTCTTTGTTGAAAAGAAAGACTCCACTCTGCGGCCATGTATTGACTACAGAGAGATGAATAATATCACTGTCAAGAATCGCTACCCGCTACCCTTGATTCCTGAACTATTTGAGAGACTCCGTTCTGCGAAAATCTTTACGAAGCTGGATCTTAGAGGGGCTTACAACCTCATACGGATTCGCCCAGGAGATGAGTGGAAGACCGCCTTCAGAACGAGATATGGACATTTTGAATCTCTGGTTATGACCTTTGGCCTTAGCAATGCCCCAGCCACCTTTCAACATTTTATTAATGATGTATTTCGAGATTTCTTGGACCAATTCGTTGTGGCTTATCTCGATGACATTCTTATATTTTCAGACACCTTGGAAGAGCATCGCAGGCACGTCCAGTTAGTCTTGGAACGACTACAGGAGAACCATCTTTACATTAAACTTGAAAAATGTGAGTTTGAACAAACTAGTATCCAATTTCTGGGATATATCATCTCCCAGAAGGTCTGAGCATGGATCCCGGCAAAATCAATGCTGTAGTGGACTGGCCTGTTCCAAGAAATTTAAAAGACGTCCAGCGTTTCATAGGATTTGCAAATTTTTACCGAAAATTTATAAAGAACTTTTCACGGATCATACTACCAATTACTACACTAACAAAAAGACCAAAGCATTTTTCTGGTCTCCGGAGGCACAGGAGGCTTTTGACAAGTTGAAAACTCTTTTTACATCTGCTCCATTGTTAGTACACCCAAATCCTGAATTGCCATTTACTGTCGAAGTGGATGCCTCGGACTCTGCAGTGGGAGCCATTCTGTCTCAGCGAGTTGGGGACAAGATGCAACTTCACCCATGTGCGTTTCTTTCCCACACCATGTCATCTGCAGAAAAGAACTACGACATCGGTAATAAAGAACTGTTAGCCATTAAAGTTGCCTTCTCCGAGTGGAGACATCTTCTGGAAGGTGCCAATCACCCTGTGACTGTCCTCACGGACCACAAGAATCTTGAATTCCTCCGTACAGCAAAAAGATTGTCTGCAAGACAAGCACGATGGGCCTTATTTTTCTCAAGATTCAATTTTATAATCTCTTACCGGCCTGGTTCAAGAAATGGCAAGGCTGACGCTCTGTCCAGGATGTGTTCGGAACCTCAGGAGAGGTCTAGTAATGACGATACAATTCTAGGTCCTAAAAATTTTTTGGGAATATTGCACTCTAGAGGACTATGTAATAGAATTAAAGATGGATATCAAGAGGACTCTTTCCTT
This sequence comes from Oophaga sylvatica, assembly GCA_033576555.1. NCBI lineage: Eukaryota > Metazoa > Chordata > Amphibia > Anura > Dendrobatidae > Oophaga > Oophaga sylvatica. Next base: position 22,748 of record JARQOD010006538.1, on the reverse strand, counting down.
AACCATCCTTCGGAAGACGTCGATCTTTCATTCAAAGAGGGGTTTTGGATGCAGAAACACAAAATATATGTACCTGAATCTTCTCGCCTTGAAGTCCTCAAAAGTGTCCATGATTCTAAACTGGCAGGACATCCTGGGGTTGCAAAAACACAAGACTTACTACTTTGTTTCTTTTGGTGGCCTAATTGTAGGAAGGACGTGAGGAAATATGTTTCAACCTGTTTAACATGCGCACGAAACAAGACCCCACGATCGTCTCCTCTAGGACTCTTGCAACCACTCCCAGTTCCATCCAGGCCTTGGGGATCTATTTCCATGGATTTTATTGTGGAACTACCCCCTTCCAAACAGATGACCGTCATCCTTGTCATAGTGGACCGACTCACAAAAATGGCCCACTTTATTCCAACTGAAGGAATTCCTACTGCTGAAAAAACTGCAGAACTGATGATCAAAGAGGTATTCAGGTTACATGGAATTCCTGACAACGTGGTGTCTGACAGAGGCGTTCAATTTACGTCAAAATTTTGGAAGAGTTTCTGTACAGCCTTGGGAGTCACGGTGAATCTTTCTACCGCTTTCCATCCTCAGTCCAATGGCCAGACGGAGAGAACGAACCAGACTTTGGAGCAATATCTCCGTTGCTTCATTTCCTATCTTCAGGTTGACTGGGTGGACTATTTACCAACAGCAGAGTTTGCCTACAACAACTCCATACATAGCGCTACATCTCAAACCCCATTTTTTGCTACTTATGGAGTACATCCAGTATTTATTCCTAATCTGCCAGTGAACACTCCCATTCCTGCTGTTAATGACAGGCTTGCAAAATTACAGGAATCCCAGAAGGAATTATCAGAGATATTACTCAAGACCCAGGAAGAATATAAGGAAGCAGCAGATAAACATCGGAGAGTGCCCCCTGCTCTTCAGGTTGGAGACAAAGTTTGGCTGTCCACTAAAAACCTTAAGACACAGGTGCCATCCTCCAAATTGGGTCAGAAATTCATTGGACCTTTTCAAATTTCTGCAAAAATTAACCAGGTTGCTTTTCGTTTAAAACTTCCCAACAATCTGAGGATTCATCCAGTGTTTCACATATCCTTGCTCAAACCCTTCTGTGAAAACCCGTTTCCAGGAAGAATTCAGCCACCTCCTCCACCAGAAAGGATCCGTGGTGAAGAAGAATAAATTGTGAATACGATTCTGGACTCCCGAAAATTCAGAGGTAAACTGCAGTATCTGGTGCAGTGGGAAGGTTACAGACCAGAGGAAAATTCATGGGAACCAAAGGACAACGTCCATGCTCCTGGACTTACAAGAGCCTTCCATCAGAGGTACCCAGATAAGCCAGCTCCTGAGATGTCCAGAGGCCATCCTGGAAGGAGGGGAGTACTGTCAGGAATCGAACCCAGTGTCTCTTGTCCACCAGCCAGCAGCTCTACCATCTGAGCTATTCTGCTGGCTACGAAGTTCCTTGCTGAACCTGGATACCATTGACTGTTCTTCCTGATCGGCTTCACCCAGTGCTCTCTCGTTTGGCCTCTGATTGCCAATTACACGCCCTATATAAACCTGGCCCTGTGGGTGTGTCATTGCGAGATTATTGTGCTTCCAGCCTTTAGTCAAGCTCTTTCTCCTGCTGTTCCTGCTGCTACAAACACTGCTCTCCTGTGAACTGACCTCGGCCTGCCACCTGACTACGTTATCTGCCTGCTCCTCTGCTACCGAACTGCCTTTCCTGTGTACCGACCTCCGGCTGCCACCTGACTACGCTACCTGCCTCTGCTTTCCCTAGTGTTTGCAGTAACATCGGCTCCAACCCAGACGGGATCCTGACAGAATAATCTCGCGCCAAAATGGAGTCCGCTGTGAACACCCTGAGGCGGCAAGTTACGGAGCTTCAAAGTTTTTGTACTGACTCTCAAGGAAAATATTCCAAGTTACAAACTGATTTCACGGTGATACAACAGGAAGTAATTGAGCTTCAAAAACAACTTCTGGACGTGCGCAATTCAGGGTCCGAATCAAACGCGCGGCTGCCGCTGCCTGCAAAGTTCAGTGGGGATCGCCAGCAGTACCGAGGATTCCTCAATCAATGCCGCATATACTTCCAGATGCAACCTGCTCCCTTTACCAGTGAGAGGAAAAAAGTTTTTTCATGATAAATCTCCTGACGGATGAAGCTCTTGCTTGGGCTTCACCTTATGTAGAAAAGGACTATGCCCTCCTTAATGACCTGGAAGCTTTCATCGCAGCTATGAATCAAGTTTTTGATGACCCAAACCGCTGTGCCACAGCAGAAACCAAATTACATAATTTGCGCCAAGGACGTCGCTCTGTTGCGGAATATACATCGGAGTTCCATCGCTGGGTGGCCGACACCACCTGGAATCCAGCGGCCCAGAGAAGTCAATTCCGACGAGGGTTATCAGAACCAGTGAAAGACGAGCTTGCCAGGGTTGAGACCCCTGACCAGTTGGAGGACTTTATTCAACTGTGTATCCGGATTGACCAGAGACTTACTGAAAGGAGAAAGGAGAGATTGCGAGCACTTGGGAATAGCCCTGGCTTCTCATTTTCAGCATCAGACCACCAAGAAAAGACGCAAGGCGTGTCTGAACCGATGCAGATCGACGTCATCCGAAGACCACTCTCTGCACAGGAGAAGGAGAGGCGACGTGCAGAACATCTCTGCCTCTATTGTGGGGACCCTGGACACTATGCCATCAACTGTCCTAACAAAAAGACTAGCCTTTACCAACAACAGGTCTGCCAGCAATATGGACCTTTCTCAGCAGTCGGATTCCATCTTGCAGACTATCTCATCAGTAACGCCAGAAATAGACAAATTACATACTGTAACGGGTCTGGTAGGTGAAACCACTGAGCTTTATTATACAAGACAGTATACTTGTAAGAGAGCAGGTGGCGCCCGGGGAATACGGACAGGAATTCACGGGAAGTGACAAGGACAGTCTCTGGGTAGGCAGGTTGTCACGGCAAGTGACCAGGGCAGTCTCTGGGTAGGCAGGTTGTCACGGCAAGTGACCAGGGCAGTCTCTGGGTAGGCAGGTTGTCACGGCAAGTGACCAGGGCAGTCTCTGGGCAGGCAGGTTGTCACAGCAAGTGACTAGGGCAGTCTCTGGGTAGGCAGGTTGTCACGGCAAGTGACCAGGGCAGTCTCTGGGCAGGCAGGTTGTCACAGCAAGTGACTAGGGCAGTCTCTGGGCAGGCAGGTTGTCACAGCAAGTGACCAGGGCAGTCTCTGGGCAGGCAGGTTGTCACAGCAAGTGACCAGGGCAGTCTCTGGGCAGGCAGGTTGTCACAGAAAGTGACCAGGGCAGTCTTCTGGACAGGCAGGTTGTCACAGCAAGTGACCAGGACAGTTACTGAATATACAGGCTTATACGACCTGAGATGTTGGAGCCTCCTGGTAGGCTGCAGTCCGATGGCAGATGATCGCTCCCAAGCGAGCAGGCAGGAGTCTCTGGAGTAGCCGGTGATCACTGCTGGAGATGTCCGAACCTTCGGATAAAGCTGCAGTCGGATGGCAGATGATCGCTCCCAAGTGAGCAGGCAAGAGTCTCTGGAGTAGCCGGTGATCACTGCTGGAGATGTCCGAACCTTCGGATAAAGCTGCAGTCGGATGGCAGATGATCGCTCCCAAGTGAGCAGGCAAGAGTCTCTGGAGTAGCCGGTGATCACTGCTGATGAAGTCCGAACCTTCGGATAGAGCTGCAGTCGGATGGCAGATGATCGCTCCCAAGTGAGCAGGCAAGAGTCTCTGTAATAGCCGGGGATCACTGCAGGTGATGTCCGAACCTCCGAGGAGGGCTGCAGTCAGATGGCAGACAGCAAGCAGACAGGTGACAGGCAGGCAACTGGAAACAGGAGCTGAGGGCTGAAGCAGAGTTATACAGTGCAACAACAACATTGCTCGGGCACCTCCATTAAGGAGGAAGCCCTTAATATAGGGTGGAGTCCTCCGGCATTGGCCGGAGACTAATTTGGAAAATGCGCACGGCTCCTTTAAGAGCGGGGGAGGGTGCGGGCGCGCCCTAGGCCAGCAGCAGGAAGGAGCGCGCGGGACCAACAGGGTGGAAGGAGGACGCCGAGGACGCTGAGGGCGCTGAGGACGCTGGGGGCGCTGAGGACGCAGAGCGCTGGTAAGGGGAACGGCGTCCCTGCCTGGCAGAGGGCCGGGACGCCGACGCTACAGTACCCCCCCCTCTAGGCCCCCCCTTCTTTAGGCCAGAAAGAAATTTAGCTAGGATGAGAGGGGCATGGATGTTCTCCCGAGGCTCCCAGGTTCTCTCCTCAGGACCAAACCCCTTCCGATCCACCAAAAAATAAGTCTTTCTTCCTACCCTTTTTGTGGCCAGAATGTTCTCTACCTCAAATTCATCATCAGCAGACACTGGAGCAGGAGGTGTACCTGTAGACTTGAAAAAAGAGTTAAGTACCACAGGTTTGAGGAGAGACACATGAAAAGAGTTAGGAATTCGCAAATTGGCCGGGAGTTTCAATTTATAGGACACTGGGTTGATCTGCCTGATGACCTCAAAAGGACCGATAAACGAGGACCTAACTTGTAGGAAGGAATTTTGAGCCGAACATATTTGGACGAAAGCCAGACTTTGTCCCCAGGACGGAATTGAGGAGGATCCAGACGTTTCTTGTCAGCATGTCTTTTCATGCGCTCGGATGACTGAATGAGTGCGGACCGGGTACTCTCCCAGATGGAGGAGAATTCTCTAACCAGAGATTCCGCAGCTGGATTGTCCACAGAGATGGAAATGGGGACAGGAATCCGAGGGTGCTGACCGAAGACTATAAAAAACGGAGACTTGGTGGACGATTCGCTCTCGTGATTATTATAAGAGAATTCGGCCCAAGGCAGGAGCTCCACCCAATCAGAATGATGAGCATTAACGAAGTGTCGGAGATAGCTGGTCAGATTCTGATTTATTCGCTCAACTTGTCCATTGGACTGTGGATGGTAAGCGGAGGAGAAATCCAAGGTGACGTCTAGTAACTTACAAGTAGCTCTCCAGAAACGTGAGGTGAACTGTACCCACGATCCGACACAATGTGACGAGGAAGACCATGAAGACGGAAGATGTGGCGGATAAAGTCTTTAGCCAACTCGGGTGCAGACGGAAGACCTGGCAGAGGAATGAAGTGAGCCATCTTGGAAAAGCGGTCAGCGACCACCCAAATGACCGTACAACCGGCAGAGACGGGCAGATCCGTAATGAAGTCCATGGCTATATGTTGCCAGGGAGCAGCGGGTACAGGAAGCGGAAGAAGACGGCAGGCAGGTGTCTCGGAACTTTGTTGCGGGCACAGGAGACACAGGCAGAAACAAAGTCTATCACGTCTTTGTGCAGGGTAGGCCACCAATAATGCCGGGTAATGAGTTGGAGGGTCTTTTTCTGACCAGCGTGGCCAGCGAGTTTAGACGAATGACCCCAATGTAGAATTCTCTTCCGATCAGTCTCTGATACGAACGTCTTACCAGGAGGGAGACGATTTAGACTCACGGGAGCCACTTGCATCACTCTGGCGGGATCAATGATATGTTTAGGCTCATCTTCGAGATCCGACACCAGGAAGGACCGGGACAAGGCATCCGCCTTGATGTTTTTGTCAGCCGGGCGAAAATGCAAAAGAAAATCAAAGCGGGCAAAAAACAAGGACCACCGGGCTTGGCGAGGGTTAAGTCTCTGAGCATGCTGAAGGTAAGACAGATTTTTGTGGTCCGTGTAGATGATTACCGGATGAAGAGCCCCCTCGAGTAGGTAACGCCACTCCTCCAATGCCAACTTAATGGCCAATAACTCTCGATCTCCTATGGAGTAGTTGCGCTCGGAGGAGGAGAAGAGTTTGGAGAAGAAACCACAGGAAACCATCTTCCCGGATGAAGATTTTTGAGTAAGTACCGCTCCGGCTCCAGCAGAGGAAGCGTCCACCTCCAGGAAGAACTGCTTGTTGCCGTCCGGGCGATGCAGCACTGGAGCGGAAGAGAAGGCTTGTTTCAAGGAAAGAAAGGCCTCCTCTGCTTCGGGTGTCCACTGTTTGGGGTTAGCATCCTTGCGGGTAAGCGCTGAGATAGGAGCAGTCCTGGAAGAGAAGTGCGGTATGAAGAGACGGTAATAGTTAGCGAATCCCAGGAACCGCTGAATGGCCTTCAACCCCTCTGGTCGGGGCCACTTCTCGATGGCAGACAGTTTCTCCGGATCCATTCGTAGGCCAGTCTGAGAGATAATGTAGCCCAGAAACGGAAGCGAGGTCTGCTCAAAGAGGCACTTCTCATATTTGGCGAAGAGGTGATTCTGCCTGAGCCTGAGCAGAACCTGACGAACATCCCTCCGGTGAGACTGGAGATCCGGAGAGAAGACCAAGATGTCGTCAAGGTACACCACAACGCAGGAGTAGAGGAGGTCCCGGAAGATGTCATTGACCAACTCCTGAAAGACTGCTGGAGCATTACAGAGACCAAAGGGCATAACCAGATACTCGTAGTGGCCATCCCGGGTGTTGAATGCCATCTTCCATTCATCTCCTCGACGGATACGAACCAGGTTGTATGCTCCACGAAGATCCAGTTTAGTGAAGATTCTAGCCCCTCTAAGAGGATCAAACAACTCCGGAATGAGCGGAAGAGGGTACTTATTCTTCACCGTGATCAAATTTAGGCCTCTGTAGTCAATACAGGGACGGAGAGATCCGTCTTTCTTTTTTACAAAAAAGAAACCTGCTCCCGCGGGGGAGGTAGATTTCCGGATGAATCCTTTCGCTAAATTCTCCTCGATATATTCTGACATCGACCTGGTCTCTGCAGTGGACAATGGGTAAATACGCCCACGGGGAGGCGTAGTACCGGGTAGCAGGTCGATCGGGCAATCATATGGTCTATGCGGGGGTAATGTCTCAGCTTCCTTTTTATTAAAGACATCAGCGAATGACCAATATGGAATCGGGAGTCCAGGTAGATTAGCAGGTGTAGGAGAAGAACGGATGGGATGGACAGGCACCAGACACGTTTTATGACAGTCCGGTCCCCAGCGAAGAATCTCTCCATTCTGCCAGTCGAGCACGGGTGCATGTTTTTGGAGCCAAGGCAGACCTAGTAAGAAAGCATGAGAGAGTCCAGGTAAAACATGAAACGAGATGCTCTCAGAATGCAACATTCCCACCTGCAGGGTTATGGCTTCGGTGATAAGTTGGATGGGACGAGGTAGGAGACCCCCATCCACAGCAGCAACAGATACTGGTTCAACCAGAGGTTTGGTGGGAATGCGATACTTCTCTACTTGAGCCGGTGAAACAAGATTCCCAGCTGCTCCAGAATCAAGTTGGGCCAGTTCGAAGTAACGGTTCTTACCGATGAGAATAGAGACAGACAGCAGCAGAGATGAAGAGGATTTATTCTGGTCTAGGTGGACCTCTCCGAGCGAACCTAGACACAGGCGTTTCCCGACCTCTCCGGACAGGTACGGATCCAGTGCTCCTTACTGCCACAGTAGAAGCAACTCCTCTCGGCACGGCGTGAGTCCTGACGGGCTTTGACCATCTTGGTCTGGTCGACCTGCATAGGCTCAGCAGTGTGCATCTGGGGAGAAACGGAAGGGGTTATAAGTCTCTGAAACGAGGGTGCACGACGAGGAAACCCTCTCTCACGGGTGACCTCTTTGGCACGTTCCTGGAACCGTAGATCAATTCGATTGGCAAGATTTATTAAATCATCAAGGGAGGTTGGAATGTCCCGACCGGCAAGTTCATCTTTAATACGGCCGGACAGACCCTCCCAGAAGACCGAAATCAGGGCGTTATTGTCCCAAGCCAACTCAGAGGCTAGAGTACGGAACCGTATGGCATATTGACCAACGGTGAGACTCTCCTGACGGAGACGCAACAGAGATGATGCAGAGGAGGTCTTCCGTCCAGGTTCGTCGAATACCTTCCGGAAGGCTGAGAGAAAAGCAGGCAGGTCAGATACCAGAGGATCTTCTCTCTCCCAGAGAGGATTAAGCCAGGCCAGAGCCTCTCCAGTGAGATGGGACATGATGAAGGCAATTTAGGCCCGGTCAGAGTTAAACTGGTGTGCCAGGAGTTCGAAATGCAGGGTGCACTGGTTAATGAAACCACGAGCCAGAACAGGGTCGCCTCCAAACCTAGGAGGAGCTGAAAGACGAGGTCCGGGAATGGTAATCACGGAATTGGGAAGCAGCGAGACTGCCGGATTGTGAGTCATGGCTCCAGCGGTAGTTGCTGGTGATGGATTCAAAGTGTCCAAGCGGGAATTGACGTTCCGCAGGTGACCCAGGATAGCCTCCTGTTGAGACCTCTGGCGAGACAGCTCATGACACAGTTCTGGAAGTGAAGGAGTTTGGGTGCCACCGGGTTCCATGGCCCGAGCAAACTGTAACGGGTCTGGTAGGTGAAACCACTGAGCTTTATTATACAAGACAGTATACTTGTAAGAGAGCAGGTGGCGCCCGGGGAATACGGACAGGAATTCACGGGAAGTGACAAGGACAGTCTCTGGGTAGGCAGGTTGTCATGGCAAGTGACCAGGGCAGTCTCTGGGTAGGCAGGTTGTCACGGCAAGTGACCAGGGCAGTCTCTGGGTAGGCAGGTTGTCACGGCAAGTGACCAGGGCAGTCTCTGGGCAGGCAGGTTGTCACAGCAAGTGACTAGGGCAGTCTCTGGGTAGGCAGGTTGTCACGGCAAGTGACCAGGGCAGTCTCTGGGCAGGCAGGTTGTCACAGCAAGTGACTAGGGCAGTCTCTGGGCAGGCAGGTTGTCACAGCAAGTGACCAGGGCAGTCTCTGGGCAGGCAGGTTGTCACAGCAAGTGACCAGGGCAGTCTCTGGGCAGGCAGGTTGTCACAGAAAGTGACCAGGGCAGTCTTCTGGACAGGCAGGTTGTCACAGCAAGTGACCAGGACAGTTACTGAATATACAGGCTTATACGACCTGAGATGTTGGAGCCTCCTGGTAGGCTGCAGTCCGATGGCAGATGATCGCTCCCAAGCGAGCAGGCAGGAGTCTCTGGAGTAGCCGGTGATCACTGCTGGAGATGTCCGAACCTTCGGATAAAGCTGCAGTCGGATGGCAGATGATCGCTCCCAAGTGAGCAGGCAAGAGTCTCTGGAGTAGCCGGTGATCACTGCTGGAGATGTCCGAACCTTCGGATAAAGCTGCAGTCGGATGGCAGATGATCGCTCCCAAGTGAGCAGGCAAGAGTCTCTGGAGTAGCCGGTGATCACTGCTGATGAAGTCCGAACCTTCGGATAGAGCTGCAGTCGGATGGCAGATGATCGCTCCCAAGTGAGCAGGCAAGAGTCTCTGTAATAGCCGGGGATCACTGCAGGTGATGTCCGAACCTCCGAGGAGGGCTGCAGTCAGATGGCAGACAGCAAGCAGACAGGTGACAGGCAGGCAACTGGAAACAGGAGCTGAGGGCTGAAGCAGAGTTATACAGTGCAACAACAACATTACTCGGGCACCTCCATTAAGGAGGAAGCCCTTAATATAGGGTGGAGTCCTCCGGCATTGGCCGGAGACTAATTTGGAAAATGCGCGCGGCTCCTTTAAGAGCGGGGGAGGGTGCGGGCGCGCGCCCTAAGGCCAGCAGCAGGGAAGGAGCGCGCGGGACCAACAGGGTGGAAGGAGGACGCCAAGGACGCTGAGGGCGCTGAGGACGCTGGGGGCGCTGAGGACGCAGAGCGCTGGTAAGGCGAACGGCGTCCCTGCCTGGCAGAGGGCCGGGACTCCGACGCTACACATACTACATCATCTCATTTTGTAATCCCCATTCAGGTTGTAATGGGCACCCAAAAAATACAATGCTCTGCCCGGTTGGATTCGGGAGCAGGAGGAAATTTTATGGACTTAAAATTTACACGTGATAATAATATTTCCAATAGGACCAAATCCACACCAATTGAAATGGAAACTGTGGATGGATCACCTTTGTCTTCTGGACCTGTCACGCATGAGACAATCGAACTGGAGATTTTTATCGACCTGGATCATCATGAAGCTGTCAGTTTCCACCTTATTTCATCTCCGAAATTTCCGGTTATTCTAGGGATCCCCTGGTTTTCAGTCCATAACCCTTCTATCAACTGGGCATCAAGGACCATCACCTTTCCATCTGACTACTGTAAGAATAATTGTCATAAGGAACCCCCTGTTCTCCAACAAGTTCAAATCTCTGAGATTTCGCATGAGAAGGAAGAGAAACTACCACCTCAATATCAGCAGTTCTCTGATGTCTGCAGTAAGAAGAAAGCAGATCAATTACCTCCTCACCGTCCTTACGACTGTCCCATTGAATTGCTGCCAGGAGCAACCATTCCATTTGGACGGATTTACAATCTTTCCGAACCTGAATTGAAGGTATTAAGAAAGTTCCTGGATGAAAATTTAGAGAAAGGCTTTATTCGACCTTCCACATCTCCAGCTGGGGCACCCCTGTTCTTTGTTGAAAAGAAAGACTCCACTCTGCGGCCATGTATTGACTACAGAGAGATGAATAATATCACTGTCAAGAATCGCTACCCGCTACCCTTGATTCCTGAACTATTTGAGAGACTCCGTTCTGCGAAAATCTTTACGAAGCTGGATCTTAGAGGGGCTTACAACCTCATACGGATTCGCCCAGGAGATGAGTGGAAGACCGCCTTCAGAACGAGATATGGACATTTTGAATCTCTGGTTATGACCTTTGGCCTTAGCAATGCCCCAGCCACCTTTCAACATTTTATTAATGATGTATTTCGAGATTTCTTGGACCAATTCGTTGTGGCTTATCTCGATGACATTCTTATATTTTCAGACACCTTGGAAGAGCATCGCAGGCACGTCCAGTTAGTCTTGGAACGACTACAGGAGAACCATCTTTACATTAAACTTGAAAAATGTGAGTTTGAACAAACTAGTATCCAATTTCTGGGATATATCATCTCCCCAGAAGGTCTGAGCATGGATCCCGGCAAAATCAATGCTGTAGTGGACTGGCCTGTTCCAAGAAATTTAAAAGACGTCCAGCGTTTCATAGGATTTGCAAATTTTTACCGAAAATTTATAAAGAACTTTTCACGGATCATACTACCAATTACTACACTAACAAAAAAGACCAAAGCATTTTTCTGGTCTCCGGAGGCACAGGAGGCTTTTGACAAGTTGAAAACTCTTTTTACATCTGCTCCATTGTTAGTACACCCAAACCCTGAATTGCCATTTACTGTCGAAGTGGATGCCTCGGACTCTGCAGTGGGAGCCATTCTGTCTCAGTGAGTTGGGGACAAGATGCAACTTCACCCATGTGCGTTTCTTTCCCACACCATGTCATCTGCAGAAAAGAACTACGACATCGGTAATAAAGAACTGTTAGCCATTAAAGTTGCCTTCTCCGAGTGGAGACATCTTCTGGAAGGTGCCAATCACCCTGTGACTGTCCTCACGGACCACAAGAATCTTGAATTCCTCCGTACAGCAAAAAGATTGTCTGCAAGACAAGCACGATGGGCCTTATTTTTCTCAAGATTCAATTTTATAATCTCTTACCGGCCTGGTTCAAGAAATGGCAAGGCTGACGCTCTGTCCAGGATGTGTTCGGAACCTCAGGAGAGGTCTAGTAATGACGATACAATTCTAGGTCCTAAAAATTTTTTGGGAATATTGCACTCTAGAGGACTATGTAATAGAATTAAAGATGGATATCAAGAGGACTCTTTCCTTAACCATCCTTCGGAAGACGTCGATCTTTCATTCAAAGAGGGGTTTTGGATGCAGAAACACAAAATATATGTACCTGAATCTTCTCGCCTTGAAGTCCTCAAAAGTGTCCATGATTCTAAACTGGCAGGACATCCTGGGGTTGCAAAAACACAAGACTTACTACTTTGTTTCTTTTGGTGGCCTAATTGTAGGAAGGACGTGAGGAAATATGTTTCAACCTGTTTAACATGCGCACGAAACAAGACCCCACGATCGTCTCCTCTAGGACTCTTGCAACCACTCCCAGTTCCATCCAGGCCTTGGGGATCTATTTCCATGGATTTTATTGTGGAACTACCCCTTCCAAACAGATGACCGTCATCCTTGTCATAGTGGACCGACTCACAAAAATGGCCCACTTTATTCCAACTGAAGGAATTCCTACTGCTGAAAAAACTGCAGAACTGATGATCAAAGAGGTATTCAGGTTACATGGAATTCCTGACAACGTGGTGTCTGACAGAGGCGTTCAATTTACGTCAAAATTTTGGAAGAGTTTCTGTACAGCCTTGGGAGTCACGGTGAATCTTTCTACCGCTTTCCATCCTCAGTCCAATGGCCAGACGGAGAGAACGAACCAGACTTTGGAGCAATATCTCCGTTGCTTCATTTCCTATCTTCAGGTTGACTGGGTGGACTATTTACCAACAGCAGAGTTTGCCTACAACAACTCCATACATAGCGCTACATCTCAAACCCCATTTTTTGCTACTTATGGAGTACATCCAGTATTTATTCCTAATCTGCCAGTGAACACTCCCATTCCTGCTGTTAATGACAGGCTTGCAAAATTACAGGAATCCCAGAAGGAATTATCAGAGATATTACTCAAGACCCAGGAAGAATATAAGGAAGCAGCAGATAAACATCGGAGAGTGCCCCCTGCTCTTCAGGTTGGAGACAAAGTTTGGCTGTCCACTAAAAACCTTAAGACACAGGTGCCATCCTCCAAATTTGGTCAGAAATTCATTGGACCTTTTCAAATTTCTGCAAAAATTAACCAGGTTGCTTTTCGTTTAAAACTTCCCAACAATCTGAGGATTCATCCAGTGTTTCACATATCCTTGCTCAAACCCTTCTGTGAAAACCCGTTTCCAGGAAGAATTCAGCCACCTCCTCCACCAGAAAGGATCCGTGGTGAAGAAGAATACATTGTGAATAAGATTCTGGACTCCCGAAAATTCAGAGGTAAACTGCAGTATCTGGTGCAGTGGGAAGGTTACAGACCAGAGGAAAATTCATGGGAACCAAAGGACAACGTCCATGCTCCTGGACTTACAAGAGCCTTCCATCAGAGGTACCCAGATAAGCCAGCTCCTGAGATGTCCAGAGGCCATCCTGGAAGGAGGGGAGTACTGTCAGGAATCGAACCCAGTGTCTCTTGTCCACCAGCCAGCAGCTCTACCATCTGAGCTATTCTGCTGGCTACAAAGTTCCTTGCTGAACCTGGATACCATTGACTGTTCTTCCTGATCGGCTTCACCCAGTGCTCTCTCGTTTGGCCTCTGATTGCCAATTACACGCCCTATATAAACCTGGCCCTGTGGGTGTGTCATTGCGAGATTATTGTGCTTCCAGCCTTTAGTCAAGCTCTTTCTCCTGCTGTTCCTGCTGCTACAAACACTGCTCTCCTGTGAACTGACCTCGGCCTGCCACCTGACTACGTTATCTGCCTGCTCCTCTGCTACCGAACTGCCTTTCCTGTGTACCGACCTCCGGCTGCCACCTGACTACGTTATCTGCCTGCTCCTCTGCTACAAACACTGCTCTCCTGTGAACTGACCTCGGCCTGCCACCTGACTACGTTATCTGCCTGCTCCTCTGCTACAAACACTGCTCTCCTGTGAACTGACCTCCGGCTGCCACCTGACTACGTTATCTGCCTGCTCCTCTGCTACCGAACTGCCTTTCCTGTGTACCGACCTCCGGCTGCCACCTGACTACGCTACCTGCCTCTGCTTTCCCTAGTGTTTGCAGTAACATCGGCTCCAACCCAGACGGGATCCTGACAATACCTGTGCATGCTCCTGAACTACTCGGTATACTCCTTGTTTCTGGTGGGCTGGAGTGGTGTCTGTCCCGACATGGAGCTGCTGACACCAATCCTCCACCTGAGTGGTCGGGCTGTTATCCTCCACTGGTTGTGGGGAGGTTAAGGGCTCCGTCGTGTGAATGGAGTTATTATCCACAGCATGTAACTTAGCAACAGTGGCATAACGTGGTAATTTGACTTCATCCTCTCCCCAGTTGAGAAGACGCACTGGCACTCTCCCATTATGTACATCCACTACCCCTCTGGCAGTCAAGAGTGTAGGTCTATGCTCTGAACAATGGGGCTCTACTACTGCTTGGTAGTTCTGTCCTCTCAGACCTATTGCTGCTCTACACCAAATAAGCATTTCACTCATTGGGGGTATCACAATGGGATTCGGGTCTGTTGCCCGTACATTACCAATCTCACCACCGGTCAGTTTCACTTGCTGCTGGCACATCAGGGTCCGGATCTCCTTCCGGATCACTCCCTTTTGCCTTGGTCTGGCAACATCGGCGAGCTGTTGGAGTAAAAACACAACCTCCTCCAAACAGTTACTAATATTGTTAGTGCCTAAAACCACATTCAACCCATTTTCCTCATTAACAGTCTTCACTACAAGAAGTCCCTGATCTTTTAGCTCCACTCTCCCCACTTTTACGTCTACGTTTTTAGCCCCCAGTAAGTCAAGAGGGAGGCCATTAGAGGCGTATACGGCAAAGTCAGGGTTTGGGGGTTGGAGACCGTCACTGGACCAGTATCTATTGTAGAGAACATCAGGTATGACGGTTACCTGAGATCCAGTGTCCAGCAGGGCAGGGATTGCGATCCTGTCCAGTATGATGGACAGGTATGGTCTTTCTCCCACAAACCTGCGGTTCCAGTCTGAGGGGCCTGATGAGTCTATTCCTGGGTGCTGGCCCTCGGACCCAGGATTTGCTCGTTTAAAGGACACCGACGTGCTGGGTGACCTTCTCTGTGGCAGCGGTAGCAGATGATCTCTCGGCGAGGATGATGCTGGTCGCGGGTCCTTCCTGGGGGTGGCGTTGTCCTCCTCCGGTGGGGCGACGTCCTCCCTCTCCTCCAGCGCATCCAAGGGACATCCTCTGGGCAGTCAGCTAGCAGGATCTTTCCTTCTTCCTCCGTCGGCAGTTGCAGGGCACTCATTACAGTGGCCAGGTTTTTGGTCAGCTGGCGCACTTCTGAGCGCAGACAGTCCAGCTCAGTAGGGAGCGCCACCTGCGTTTTGGCTTCTGCAACCAGCGGGGAAAAGGTGGATGCTGCTGGCTTTAGGGTGGCTTCACTCGGGTGACACTGGGTTGCCATCTCGGGTGTTTCCAGGGGTCGCAGTCCTTTTATAGCCATATCCTTAAGGGCATCAAAGGTAGCATCAGGATGATCCAAGGACCACCAGTGCACAGTCCTGCTTTCAGCTTGGGACCTCAGTCCTCGTACAAATTGTTCTTTTAACATTTTATTCTCTTTGGTGACACTTATGGGGTTAACCTGTTTGAGTGCTCGCAGGGCCCCATGTAGTCGGCAGGCGTAGTCCCTAATGCTGTCATCTGGTTTCTGGGAGCATTGGTAAAACCTCATCCGGAGATCTGTTTCAGTGCGATCCTCAAAGATAGTCTGTAGCTTTAAGAAAATTGCAAGCACTGACTCCTGGTCTGCAGCTGTCCAAGTCTCTACTTCCCTTTCTGCAGCACCAGTCAATTGTCCCACTACCACTGCAGCTCTCTGCTTTTCTGTCATAGGGTACATGTCCATTATGCTGCATATTTTTCGCTTGAACCCTGACAGGGTGTCTGGCTTGCCGCTGTACTGAGGGAGCCACTTCGCTCCAGGCACGTATGGCAGCGTTAGCGGTACTATCGGGGCCACAGGACCAGGTGAGAGGCCAGCATTTCCAGCCTGTGCGGCAGCGCCGGTGGGTAAGTCATTGGGGCGGTCGCCCTTGGCCGCGCTGTCAGCTTGCGGCTGCGACATGTCTGCGCCCCCCTAGTTAAGCGTGGCCTACCTTCTCTGAAGGCTGCAGCTCTGCAGGGCACAGCGATGTAGAAGGACCTGCATCGCCGGCGCTCTGACATCAGAGCGTTCACTGAAGCTCTCCACAGGACCTGCCGCCGCGTCAGCGTTGGGGGCGTGTCCAGAACTCAGCGCGCTTTTGCAGGTACGCCCACTAGTTTTTGCGGCGTGGCACTGTAAATGGCGGGCAAATGGCGGGAAATCTTCACCACATACAAAACACAGTCTTTTAGTGAGGCACACAGTACCCGGTGGCAACGGGCACAAGTTACTCCGTTGCTGCAGGGCACGCAATCCTGTTCGTGACGCCAGAGAAATGAGCCACCCACCAGGGTCGTAGGGTACTCGGCACCGAGCCCGTCGACTTCTATGGGGGATGTCACGGGCAGCACACGGCTCGGTCCGTGGCCCTGGGGCTCACTGAAATGTGGGATATTTACAGATGAATTGAATATTGAGATGGGGATTCGTGACGCCACTTGTGGTACCTGGTCAGGATAACAAGCGCTGCTATGCAGATCCACTGAAGGGTTAATATTGTGCAGCTAGATGTTAAGCCTTCCACAAGTAAGACTGAGTTCTCCTCCAGGGCAGATAGATGTGTGGGGATGCAGGACAGACGGGGACCCGGCAGTCAGGAGTAATAAGGGAGACACACACATAAGTCACTTTGGTACCTTTACTGAGGATGTTGCAGGCACTCCCCGGAGCACTGTAGGGTGAAGGGTGCACATCCAGATTCCTCCACTGAGTAGGTGTGTGGCCTCCTGTTCTCTGCCTTTTTGTAATGAAGTCTTGGCCTGCGTGTAGCTGGGCCTAGCTTAGTCTCCGTCTTGTACCTGGCTGACCTTGTGGTTGGACCTTCTCTGAAAGAACAGGGTCCCTTGGCCGGTACCAGCCCAACTCCGTCCTCCTGATTCTGTTACGTATCAGCTCTGTGGTACTCCTGGGACTTGTAGTCCTCCAGGAACTCCGGTGTTCTCCTAATGGGTTGTGGAGATCCCTATAGGCTCGGACCCTGGTGTCCGGTAATGCTTGCTGAGATGAGCTGTAAAGGCTCCTCTGTCTCATTAACTTTCCACTCGCCTTCGGCCTACCTGGATCCTCACACGATCACACACTGGCAGTTGGTGGGCTGCCTCTTCACCGCTCTCTAAGCGTCGGCACGCTTCTCACTGAGCTGTACTCCTAGCTTCAGCTCTGACTAGGCTGGAGTGGTCTCCGTTCCACTCTTTACTAGACTCCACTCTATGAACTGAATAGCTCTGCAGCCTCCCTAACCTCAGCTCTGCACCTCCACCTTGCTGCAGACTGACTTCTCTGAGGTGGCTGCACTGAACTGCTCTCTGTGTTTCCTGTGTCAGCTTCTTTTATATGTCTAAAACAGCTCCCTCTGGTGGTCTTTGGGATAAGATGAACGTGTGTGAATGTGTATAATGACCTGTGTGGCCCAGCGATGTCAGGCACACATAATCCAGGAGAATGCACAGGAAGGTAACCGCAAAAGCTTGATATCCATTCACGTCACTCACACTTTCAGACACACCCACCAGGGGTATAAGAGGTAGTGACGTCAAAAGCAACAAAAAAGGATTTTGGGGATACGTCAAAAGTAAAAGAAAAGTCAAAGATGCTATAGGATTTTTACAGGATGAAAATGATGAAATGGTAAGTCAGGATGTTGAGAAGGCTGAACTTTTAAATTCCTATTTTGCATCTGTTTTCTCTCAGAAAGGAAATGTAACATCAACTGATCTTCACTGTCCTATTAAAGGAATAGAAGAATCCAGGATATCTATAAACAGAAAGACAGTGAAGAAACACTTAGCTAACATAAATGAATTCAAGTCTCCAGGTCCAGATGAATTACACCCCAGGGTACTGAAGGAGATAGCAGAAGAAATTCTTGAACCACTGTCCATAATCTTTGAAAATTCTTGGAGAACAGGAGAAGTCCCAGAAGACTGGAGAAGAGCAAATGTTGTTCCTATCTTCAAAAAGGGGAAGAAGGTGGACCCAGGGAACTACAGGCCGGTGAGTCTGACTTCTATACCAGGAAAGATCTTTGAACAAATTATTAAAGAACATGTATGCAAGTACCTGGATAAGAATGAAGTGATTAAACAGAGTCAGCATGGGTTTGTAACTAATAAGTCATGTCAGACTAACTTAATTTCCTTCTATGACAGAATCACTGATGGGTGGATCAGGGAAATGCTGTAGATATAGTATATCTTGACTTCAGCAAAGCATTTGACAAAGTATCTCACACAATCCTTATTGAAAAAATGACTAAGTATGGAATGGACAAGGCAACTGTTAGGTGGATTCATAACTGGCTTAGTGATCGGACCCAAAGAGTGGTTGTAAATGGCTGCACATCCAGTTGGAAGAATGTCTCAAGTGGGGTACCACAAGGCTCTGTTTTGGGCCCTGTATTGTTCAACATCTTTATCAATGATTTAGATGAAGGAATTGAGGGTAAACTGATCAAATTTGCTGATGACACAAAGTTAGGAGGGGTAGCTAATACTAGAGAGAGAGAGAGAGAGGATTCAAAAAGATATACATAAACTGGAGCAGTGGGCAGCAACTAACAGAATGGATTTTAACAGGGAAAAATGCAAAGTACTACATCTGGGCAATAAAAATGAAAAAAGCATATACAAAATGGGAGGAATAGGGCTAAGTAACAGCACATGTGAAAAAGACTTGGGTATACTAATTGATCACAGACTTAACATGAGTCAACAGTGTGATGCAGCAGCAAAAAAGGCAAATGCAATTCTAGGATGTATCAACAGAAGCATACAGTCTAGATCACGTGAGGTCATTATTGCCCTCTACTCCTTTTGGTCAGACCTCATCTGGAATACTGTGTCCAGTTTTGGGCACCACATTTTAAAAAAGACATCAACAAACTGGAGCAAGTTCAGAGAAGAGCCACCAGAATGGTGACCGGTCTGCAAACCATGTCCTATGAGGAACGGTTGCAGGATTTGGGAATGTTTAGCTTGCAAAAAAGAAGACTGAGAGGAGACTTAATAGCTGTCTACAAATATCTCAAGGGCTGTCACATTGTAGAAGGATCATCTTTATTCTCATTTGCACAAGGAAAGACTAGAAGCAATGGGATGAAACTGAATGGGAGGAGACACAGATTAGATATTAGAAAAAACTTTTTGACAGTTAGGGTGATCAATGAGTGGAACAGGCTGCCACAAGAGGTGGTGACTTCTCCTTCAATGGAAGTCTTCAAACAGAGGCTGGATAGACATCTGTCTGGGATGATTTAGAGAATCCTGCTTTGAGCAGGGGGTTGGACCAGAAGGCCCAGGAGGTCCCTTCCAACTCTACCATTCTATGATTCTATGATTCTATGATTCTATGACACGTAGCAGTCAGAGTCTTTCAAGCCTTGGGAGGCTCAGGAGTGAGTCATTCCCAGTCAGATATGTTATGTTACGGTAGCTGAGGAGTGCAGGTAAAAAAGGAAATACACCAGAGCAGTTGGAATCTATGAGATTGCAGTACCCTGACTAACCACCGCAACTAGAGGCAGCCGTGGAGCGTTCCTACGATGGTCCTAGACGCCTCGTCACAGCCTGAGAAACTAACTACACCTAAAGATAGAAATAGGAAAGCTATCTGCCCCGGAGCAGAACCCCAAAGATAATAGAAAGCCCCCAAACATGTAATGGCGGTTAGACAAGAGGAAATACTGACACAGAAAGAAAATAGTATGAGCAAACGCTGGGGCCCAAACTATCTAAATAGAAAAGGACAGGAAGGGTACTTACTGCAATCCCAGAAAACCCTGAAAAACACCAACTCTACTAATTTCAAAATCACCTGAGATCACACGACCTCTACCACCTAAATTAGTTCTCTGGTGTAACAAAAACAGCAGCCACTGAAAAAACTGCAAAAAGCAAAAGTACAAAACACAGTGGCTGGACTAAACTGAGAGGGCAAAAGCCCCCGGAGGGGACCCAGAAGGCCCCCACAGAAGTGCAGGACAAAATGCAAAAATATAGCAAAAACACAAAATAAGAAATTGTCTTATCTGATAGCAGGAGATGCAGACACGACACAGCAGGCTACAAGGGAAACTGGAAAGAAGGATTCAGACCAGAACAATTGATCACCGGCAACCCTGATGGGAAAATGATTCCCTTAAATAAGACCAATCAGTAACACCTGATTCCCAATCCTCACTAGTACCGCTAGTAACCACCAGAGGGAGCCTCTGCTCAGAACTCATCTCAAACCCATTCACAACAGTACCCCCCCCTTGAGGAGGGGTCACCGAACCCTCATTTGAGCAACCAGGTCGGTCAGGATGAGTTCTATGATACGCACGGATAAGTCTCCTAGCATGGATGTCCGAAGCAAACACCCAAGAATTATCTTCCTGACCATAACCTCTCCATTTAACCAAATACTGGAGTCTTCGTCTAGAAAAACGAGAATCCAATATTTTCTCAACCACATACTCCAGATTGCCCTCAACCAAAACAGGGTCAGGAGGCACAGCAGCAGGAACCACTGGCTCAACAAACCTCTTCAACAAGGACTTGTGGAACACGTTATGGATCTTAAATGTCCCTGGAAGAAGCAAACGAAAAGAAACAGGATTAATAATCTCCATGATCTTATAAGGTCCAATGAACCTAGGCTTAAATTTAGGAGATGCTACTCTCATAGGAATATTCTTTGAGGACAACCAGACCAAGTCCCCCACTTTAAACCGAGGACCATCAGTCCTATGCCGGTTAGCAAACCGCTGGGCCTTCTCCTGAGAGAGGGACAACCTCCCCACTACCTGGTCCCAAATCTGCTGCATACGCTCAACAACAGAGTCAACACCTGGACAGACAGAAGCCTCCGTCTGTCCTGAAGAAAATCGAGGGTGAAACCCAGAATTACAGAAAAACGGAGACATCAAAGTGGCAGAGCTAGCCCTATTATTAAGAGCAAACTCAGCCAAAGGCAAAAAAGAGACCCAGTCATCCTGATCAGCAGACACAAAGCATCTTAGATAAGTCTCCAATGTCTGGTTTGTTCTCTCAGTTTGACCATTGGTCTGAGGATGAAATGCCGAGGAGAAAGACAATTGAACACCCAGTTTAGAACAAAAAGTCCTCCAAAATCTGGAAACAAACTGGACTCCTCTGTCAGACACAATGTTCTCAGGAATGCCGTGTAAACGAACCACGTGCTGAAGGAACAACGGCACCAATTCAGAGGAGGAAGGCAACTTAGGTAATGGCACAAGATGTATCATTTTGGGAAAACCTATCACAAATTACCAGATGGTGGTCATTCTCTGAGAAACAGGAAGATCGGAAATGAAATCCATAGAGATATGGGTCCATGGTCTCTTGGGCACAGGCAATGCATCAACAAACCACTAGAGGCGAGAGCAAGGCTTGGAGCGTAGAGCAAGTCCCGCAGGACTGCAACAAATTCCCTGACATCGCGAAACAAGGTAGGCCACCAAAAAGGACCGACTAACAAGTCTCTGGTACCAAAAATTCCGGGATGCCCAGCCAATGCGGAACAATGAATCTCAGACATTCACTCTTTTTCCTATTGGTCCGGGACAAACAATTTTCCAAAAAGGGCAGCGCCGGGCCTATCCTCCTGACACCCCTCCAGGAGCAAGTCTCAAATTGGGCGAGATGGCGGAAAGAACTACACCCTCCTTCAAAATAACAGAGGGATCAGATAGCTCAGGAGAGTCCGCAAGGAAACTCCTCGGAGGCATCGCCTTAACATTCTTAGTGCCAGGAAGAAAGGAAACCACAAAATTAAAACGTGTGAAAAACAAGGCCCACCTGGCCTGTCTAGGATTGAGTCGCTTGGCAGATTCCAGTAGACCAGATTCTTATGGTCCGTAGGACCACCACCTGATGTTTGGCTCCTCCAGCCAATGCTCCACTCTTCAAAAGCCCACTTCATGGCCAATAACTCCCGATTACCCACGTCATAATTACGTTCAGTAGGAGAAAATTTTCGAGAGAAAAAGGCACAAGGGTTACTTTTGAGGTCTCTGGATCTTTTTGGGACAAAACGGCACCTGCCCCCAATTTCAGAGGCATCAACTCCACCTGAAATGGCAGGAGAAACATAGGCTGCCGTAGAACAGGAGCAGAAGTGAAATCTCTGCTTAAGTTCCCTGAAATGCAGAGACTGCCCCAGGAGGCCAATTCACCACATCAGAACCCTTTCTGGTCAAATCAGTTAATGGTTTAACAATAACCGAGAAATTACCAATAAATTTACGAAAAATTTGGCAAAACCCAAAAATCTCTGAAGAGCCTTTAATGAAGTAGGTTGGACCCAATCACAGATGGCTGAACCTTGACCGGGGTCCATTTCAATAACAGATGGGGAAAAATGAATCCCAGAAATGAGATCTTCTGTACGCCAAAAAGACACTTTGATCCCTTCACATACAGAGCATTTCTCTCTCAAAATCTGGAATACAGTTCGAACATTTTTCACATGAGAGTCCCAGTCATTAGAAAAAATCAAGATATCATCCAAATAAACAATCAGAAACTTGTCCACAAAATCCTGAAAAATGTCATTCATGAAGGACTGGAAAGACGGAAGGAGCATTAGTGAGCCCAAAGGGCATCACTAGGTACTCAAAATGCCCTTCAGGGGTGTTAAAAAGCCGTCTTCCATTCATCCCCGTGCTTAATGCGAATAAGGTTATACGCCCCCCTGAGGTCAAGCTTGGTAAACCCCAAATAGGTTTTTCACCCTGGAAAACAGGTCGAAATCAAGGGTAACGGGTATTGATATTTCACAGTAATATTGTTCAGAGACGATAATCAATACACGGCCTTAATGAACCATCTTTTTTGGCCACAAAGAAAAAA
>JARQOD010006537.1:0-42469 GCA_033576555.1 Oophaga sylvatica | reverse complement strand
ACATCATGGTCTGAAGGCAAAATGTTGATCACACAATTGATAATGCAGCCACAGCCGGTGACTGAGAAGAATCTGTGACTTCTCTGTATTTAGTGGTTACTACTCACCAGGGTAGTCATATGTAGGAATCTCCTCTTTACACCGCTCATCACCCCTCACATATGTCTCTGTAGTTTTAATATGGGTCAGATCTTCACCCTGAAACAAATATTGTAAAAGTCACAGACAGATGGAGAAGTAACAGCTATGATCATCTGTAATCCTGCCATCCCCACTGTTCTCATTACAGAAGTATAAAACATAATACATGGGGTGTAAAACAAGACTGAGCACAAAATCTTCACAGCCATCTTCACATCATAGGGGAGATCTCATGACAACTCTCCATCTACCTGATGATCCTGAGGAACATTGGGATCTTCTTGTTTACAGTCCTGTGGAAGAAGAGGACGGGGACATCTCTCTGGTGTTCTCCTCTTACTGGGCAGATCTGGAGGAAACACATACAGGGACTGAATTCATTCTTTATATACAGATAATTATAGGCCGTGTGTGTTTAAAAACATCCATTACCTGGTGATGTGAGGGGCTGGTGAACATCCATTATGACGTCATTGCACGGATATTTGTGTCCTTCTAAATACTCCCACTCCTCCATGGAGAAATAGACAGCGATATCCTGACACCTTATAGGAACCTGACACATACAATGATACCGTCATCCCCCCCGATCCCTTCATATTGTTACTGTATAATGTCCCAGCATTCCCAGCAGTGTCACCTCTCCAGTCAGCAGCTCAATCATCTTGTAGGTGAGTTCTAGGATCTTCTGGTCATTGATGTCCTCATGTATCAGGAGGTGAGGTGGAGGCCACGTGATTGGGCTCGGGGTTCTTTCCCATCCCTCAGACACAGGGTCCTGACAGCGCTCACTAGAGGTCTTCTTCACTACTGTGTAATCCTGATTATGGAGAGACATATTCATAAATCTCACGACAGACATTTCCAGAGTCCTCACCTCTCCAGTTCTGTCCATCTGTTATTCCCATAGATAAGAATGATGTAATGTGACGTCATCAGAATCTCTCACCTCTCCAGTAAGCCGGAAGAGGATCTCTAGGGTGAGGTGTAATATCCTCTCCACCATCTTGTCTCTGTCCATATCCATCCTTGATGGGTAAATCAGGAAAATTTTCTTCTATAGAAGATCTTCACTGAGAGGATCCGATATTGTAGAGACCTGAATAAGAAGAAGATGAGCCGATGTAAACACCATAAAAATCCTGTGTAATAATACAATTACTGGAGATAACAAGGGAAACATATGAGATTTATTATTTTACAGTATTTAGTTTTCTTCTTCAAATCTAGTAATGAACCTTATATACACTGCTCAAAAAAATAAAGGGAACACTAAAATATCACATCCTAGATATCAATGATTTAAATATTCCAGTTGCAAATCTTTATTCATTAGATAGTGTAATACATTGAGAACACAAACATAAAAATGATCAATTTAAATCAAAATTAATATTGCAAAGTAGAAAATCAAATTACAGGCTGATCCAACTTCAGTGGAAATGCTCCAAGACTAAGAAATGATTGTCACAGTATGACACGACCCAACGGTTGGTCGGTCACTGAACGGCACAACACACAAGGGAACACCAGGGACACAATAACAACGTTAGGCCCTGTCGATAGGGAACGGGAAATGGACACCTCCTGCACTCACCTAAGGATGTGCCCTGATCTCCCTAACATCCCTATACGGGTTCTTTCACCTTGTCGGCGAGCAGGATACCTAATCGCTCACCTGCCCTGCTTTAATCCCTACGCAGGGAGCGGGCAGGTGAGAGCACTGGTCCACCGCTGCACTAATACAACACGGGGGGGAAGAAACAGACAACAAAGGGTAAAGGCAACAAAACACCACACTTAGCTTATGTGCACCCCACGTAGCTTATACGCACTGCAGCAAAGCTCCACACTGCAGATATCATCACCAACAGGACTCCTAACACCAGACGTGGCTGACAACAGAGAGCTGCTCCTGCTAGGTTGGTCTCCAAAAGGATCTGTATAACCAACAGTCAGCTGATGCATCAGGCAACCTTTTAAGGATGGTGGGAGTGGTCACCACCCACATCAGCTGACCCAGCAGCAATGCAATACACCAGCAGGCCAGCGGGGAGAAACTGACATTAACCCCTGATGGCCTGAAAAAAAAAGTTTTAATGTGGGAAGCCAGATCTGCCACAGATCCAAAAATGAATTGTGACAATGATGCTCAGTAACAAGTGGGGCATCCACATGCCTATAAGACCTCCCTACAATTCTGGGACATACTACTGATGAGGTGGCGGATGTTCTCCTGATGGATTTCCTTCCAGACCTGGATTGAAGCATCAACCAACTCCTGAACAGTCTGTGGTGTACGCGATTGAATTCAGGTCTGGGGAACCGGAAGGCCAATCCGTAGCACCAATGCCTTCATCATGCAAGAACTGCTGACACACTTCAGCCACATGAGGCATAGCAATGTCATGCATCAGAAGAAACCCAGGGCCCACTGCACCTGCATATGGTCTCACAATGGGTCTGAGGATCCAAATACCTAATGGAAGTCCGGGTACCTCAGGCTAGCACATGGAGGGCTGTGCGGCCCTCCAAAGATATGACTTCCCATACTTTTACTGACCCACTGCCAAACTGGTCATGCTTGAGGATGTTGCAAGCAGCAGAACGTTTTCCATGCGTCTCCGGACTCTGTCAGATCTGTCACATGTGCTCAGTGTGAACCTGCTCTCATCCACGAAGAGCACATCGCACCAATAACGAATCTGCCAATCTTGGTGTTCTCTGGCCAATGCCAATCACCCTGCACGGTGTTGGGCTGTAAGTACGACACCCACTTGTGGACATCTGGCCCTTAAACCACCCTAATGGAGTCTGTTTCTGACAATTTGAGCAGACACATGGATGTTAGTTGCCTGCTGGAGGTCATTTTGCAGGGCTCTGGCACTGCTCATCCTGGCCGTCCTTGCAGAAATGAGAAGGTGGCGGTCCTGCTGATGGGTTTTTGCTTGACTACGGCCCCCTCCATGTATGTACTGGCCTGTATCCTGGTTTCTACTCAATGATCTGGACATTGTTCTGACAGACAGTTACCTTTCTTGCCACAGTTCTCATTGATGTGCCATCCGGAATAAGCTGCACTACCTGAGCAACTTCTGTGGGTTGTACTGTAAACATAACCTCATGCTATTGTACCTCTAGGGGTGAGAGCAAAGAGAAACTGCAACAGTGAATAAAACAGCCAAAAAGGATGAGAACAGAGAAATGGTCTGTGGTCACCCCCTTTATATGGGTTGCCTTGCTAATTCAATATCATTTCTACTTGTTATCTGTTCCATTTGCACAACAGTAGGAGAAAATGATTCATAGTCGGTGTTGCTTCATAACTGGACAGGTTGATTTCACAGAAATGTGATTGACTTGGAGTTACATTGTGTTAAGTGTTCCCTTTATTTTTTGTGTGTATATACAGTTAGGTCCATAAATATTTGGACAGAGACAACATTTATCTAATTTTGGTTCTAGACATTACCACAATGAATTTGAAACAAAACAAATCAGATGCAGTTGAAGTTCTGACTTTCAGCTTTCATTTGAGGGTATCCACATTAAAATTGGATGAAGGGTTTAGGAGTTTCAGCTCCTTAACATGTGCCACCCTGTTTTTAAAGGGACCAAAAGTAATTGGACAAATGACTCCAAGGCTATTTCATGGACAGGTGTGGGCAATCCCTTTGTTATGTCATTCTCAATTAAGCAGATGAAAGGGCCGGAGTTGATTTGAGGTGTGGTGTTTGCATTTGGAAGGTTTTGCTGTGAAGGAAACATGTGGTCACAGGAGCTCTCCATGCAGGTGAAACAAGCCATCCTTAAGCTGCAAGAACAGAAAAAAACCCATCCAAGAAATTGCTACAACATTAGAAGTGGCAAAATCTACAATTTGGTACATCCTGAGAAAGAAAGAAAGCACTGGTGAACTCATCAATCCAAAAAGACCTGGGAGCCCACGGAAGACAACAGTGGTGGATGATCGCCGCATACTTTCTTTGGTGAAGAAGAACCCGTTCACAACATCAACTGAAGTCCAGAACACTCTCAGTGAAGTAGGTGTATCTGTCTCTAAGTCAACAGTAAAGAGAAGACTCCATGAAAGTAAATACAAAGGGTTCACATCTAGATGCAAACCATTCATCAATTCCAAAAATAGACAGGCCAGAGTTAAATTTGCTGAAAAACACCTCCAGAAGCCAGCTCAGTTCTGGAAAAGTATTCTATGGACAGATGAGACAAAGATCAACCTGTACCAGAATGATGGGAAGCCAAAAGTTTGGAGAAGAAAGGGAACGGCACATGATCCAAGGCACACCACATCCTCTGTAAAACATGGTGGAGGCAACGTGATGGCATGGCCATGCATGGCTTTCAATGGCACTGGGTCACTTGTGTTTATTGATGACATAACAGCAGACAAGAGTAGCCGGATGAATTCTGAAGTGTACCGGGATATACTTTCAGCCCAGATTCAGCCAAATGCTGCAAACTTGATTGGACGGCGCTTCATAGTACAGATGGATAATGACCCCAAGCATACAGCCAAAGCTACACAGGAGTTCATGAGTGCAAAAAGTGGAACATTCTTCAATGGCCAAGTCAATCACCAGATCTTAACCCAATTGAGCATGCATTTCACTTGCTCAAATCCAGACTTAAGAGGGAAAAACCCACAAACAAGCAAGACCTGAAGGCTGCGGCTGTAAAGGCCTGGCAAAGCATTAAGAAGGAGGAAACCCAGCGTTTGGTGATGTCCATGGGTTCCAGACTTAAGGCAGTGATTGCCTCCAAAGGATTCGCCACAAAATTTTGAAAATAAAAATATTTTGTTTGGGTTATGTTTATTTGTCCAATTACTTTTGACCTCCTAAAATGTGGAGTGTTTGTAAAGAAATGTGTACAATTCCTACATTTTCTAACACATATTTTTGTTCAACCCTTCAAATTAAACGTTACAATCTGCACTTGAATTCTGTTGTAGAGGTTTCATTTCAAATCCAATGTGGTGGCATGCAGAGCCCAACTCGCGAAAATTGTGTCACTGTCCAAATATTTCTGGCCCTGACTGTATATATATATATATATATATATATATATATATATATATATATTATATATACACACATACACATACACACACACACATACAGTTAGGTCCATATATATTTGGACAGAGACAACATTTATCTAATTTTGGCTCTAGACATTACCACAATGAATTTTAAACAAAACAATTCAGATGCAGTTGAAGTTCAGACTTTCAGCTTTCATTTGAGGGTATCCACATTAAAACTGGATGAAGGGTTTAGGAGTTTCAGCTCTTTAACATGTGCCACCCTGTTTTTTAAGGGACCAAAAGTAATTGGACAATTGACTCCAAGCCTACTTCATGGACAGGTGTGGGCAATCCCTTCATTATGTCATTCTCAATTAAGCAGATAAAAGGGCTGGAGTTGATTTGAGGTGTGGTGTTTGCATTTGGAAGGTTTTGCTGTGAAGGAAACATGCGGTCAAAAGAGCTCTCCATGCAGGTGAAACAAGCCATCCTTAAGCTGCAAAAACAGAAAAAAAAACCATCTGAGAAATTGCTACAACATTAGGAGTGGCAAAATCTACAGTTTGGTACATCCAGAGAAAGAAAGAAAGCACTGGTGAACTCATCAATGCAAAAAGACCTGGGCGCCCATGGGAGACAACAGTGGTGGATGATCGCAGAATACTCTCCATGGTGAAGAGAAACCCCTTCACAACAGCCAACCAAGTGAACAACACTCTCCAGGAGGTAGGCGTATCAATATCCAAATCTACCATAAAGAGAAGACTGCATGTAAGTAAATTAAGAGGGTTCACTGCATGGTGCAAGCCACTCATAAGCATCAAGAATAAAAAGGCTAGGCTGGACTTTGCTAAAAACCATCTAAAAAAGCCAGCACAGTTCTGGAAGAACATTCTTTGGACAGATGAAACCAAGATCAATCTCTACCAGAATGATGGAAAGAGAAAAGTATGGCAAAGGCGTGGTACAGCTCATGATCCAAAGCATATCACATCATCTGTGAAGCACGGCGGAGGCAGTGTGATGGCTTGGGCATGCATGGCTGCCAGTGGCACTGGGTCACTAGTGTTTATTGATGATGTGACACAGGACAGAAGCAGCCAAATGAATTCTGAGGTATTCAGAGCCATACTGTGTGCTCAGATCCAGCCCAAATGCAGCCAAACTGATCGGTCGTCGTTTCATACTACAGATGGACAATGACCCAAGACATAAAGCCAAAGCAACCCAGGAGTTTATTAAAGCAAAGAAGTGGAATATTTTTGAATAGCCAAGTCAGTCACCTGATCTCAAACCAATTGAGCATGCATTTCACTTGTTAAAGACTAAACTTCAGACAGAAAGGCCCACAAACAAACAGCAACTGAAAACCACCGCAGTGAAGGCCTGGCAGAGCATCAAAAAGGAGGAAACACAGCGTCTGGTGATGTCCATGAGTTCAAGACTTCAGGCAGTCATTGCCAACAAAGGGTTTTCAACCAAGTACTAGAAATGAACATTTTATTTATAATTATTTAATCTGTCCAATTACTTTTGGCCCCTTTAAAAACAGGGTTGCACATGTTAAGGAGCTGAAACTCCTAAACCCTTCATCCAATTTTAATGTGGATACCCTCAAATGAAAGCTGAAAGTCTGAACTTCAACTGCATCTGAATTGTTTTGTTTAAAATTCATTGTGGTAATGTCTAGAACCAAAATTAGATAAATGTTGTCTCTGTCCAAATATATATGCACCTAACTGTATATATATACACACAGTACAGACCAAAAGTTTGGACACACCTTCTCATTCAAACATTTTTCTGCATTTTCATGACTATGAAAATTGTACATTCACACTGTAGGCATCAAAACTATGAATTAACACATGTGGAATTATATACTTAACAAAAAAAGTGTGAAACAACTGAAAATATGTCTTATATTCTAGGTTCTTCAAAGTAGCCACCTTTTGCTTTGATTACTGCTTTGCACACTCTTGGCATTCTCTTGATGAGCTTCAAGAGGTAGTCACCGAAAATGGTTTTCACTTCACAAGCCCTGTCAGGTTTAATAAGTGGGATTTCTTGCCTTATAAATGTGGTTGCGACCATCAGTTGTGTTGTGCAGAAGTCTGGTATATACACAGCTGATAGTCCTACTGAATAAACTGTTAGAATGTGTATTATGGCAAGAAAAAAAAGCAGTTAAGTAAAGAAAAACGAGTGGCCATCATTACTTTAAGAAATGAAGGTCAGTCAGTCCGAAAAATTGGGAAAACTTTGAAAGTGTCCCCAAGTGCAGTTGCAAAAACCATCAAGCGCTACAAAGAAGCTGGCTGACATGAGGACCGCCCCAGGAAAGGAAGACCAAGAGTCACCTCTGCTTCTGAGGATAAGTTTATCCGAGCCACCAGCCTCAGAAATAGCAGGTTAACAGCAGCTCACATTAGAGACCAGGTCAATGCCACACAGAGTTCTAGCAGTAGACACATCTCTACAACAACTGTTAAGAGGAGACTTTGTGCAGCAGGCCTTCATGGTAAAATAGCTGCTAGGAAACCACTACTAAGGACAGGCAACAAGCAGAAGAGACTTGTTTGGGCTAAAGAACACAAGGAATGGACATTAGACCAGTGGAAATCTGTGCTTTGGTCTGATGAGTCCAAATTTGAGATCTTTGGTTCCAACCACCGTGTCTTTGTGCGACGCAGAAAAGGTGAACGGATGGACTCTACATGCCTGGTTCCCACCGTGAAGCATGGAGGAGGAGGTGTGATGGTGTGGGGGTGCTTTGCTGGTGACACTGTTGGGGATTTATTCCAAATTGAAGGCATAATGAACCAGCATGGCTACCACAGCATCTTGCAGCGGCATGCTATTCCATCCGGTTTGCGTTTAGTTGGACCATCATTTATTTTTCAACAGGACAATGACCCCAAATACACCTCCAGGCTGTGTAAGGGCTATTTGGCCAAGAATGAGAGTGATGGGGTGCTACGCCAGATGACCCGGCCTCCACAGTCACCAGACCTTAACCCAATCGAGATGGTTTGGGGTGAGCTGGACCGCAGAGTGAAGGCAAAAGGGCCAACAAGTGCTAAGCATCTCTGGGAACTCCTTCAAGACTGTTGGAAGACCATTTCCGGTGACTACCTCTTGAAGCTCATCAAGAGAATGCCAAGAGTGTGCAAAGCAGTAATCAAAGCAAAAGGTGGCTACTTTGAAGAACCTAGAATATAAGACATATTTTTAGTTGTTTCACACTTTTTTGTCAAGTATATAATTCCAATGTGTTAAATCATAGTTTTGATGCCTTCAGTGTGAATGTACAATTTTCATAGTCATGAAAATACAGAAAAATGTTTGAATGAGAAGGTGTGTCCAAACTTTTGGTCTGTACTATGTATATATATATATATATATATATATATATATATATATATATATATATTTTTATTATTTTTTTTTTCTTTGGAGGGCCACACACCCCTCCATGTGCTCGCCAGAGGTAGCCTGACTGCCATTAGGTACCCAGGTGAGATCCTCAGTCCCCTTGTGAGACCATATGCTTGTACAGTTGGCCCTGGTTTCCTTCTAATGCAGGACAATGCCAGACCTCATGTGGCTGGAGTGTGTCAGCAGTTCCTGCAAGATGAAGGCATTGAAGCTATGGACTGGCCCGCCCGTTCCCCAGACCTGAATCCGATTGAGCACATCTGGGACAGCATGTCTCGCTCCATCCACCAACGTCACGTTGCACCACAGACTGTCCAGGAGTTGACGGATGCTTTAGTCCAGGTCTGGGAGGAGATCTCTCAGGAGAACATCCGCAACCTCATCAGGAGCATACCCAGGCGTTGTAGGGAAGTCATACAGGCATGTGGAGGTCACACACAATACTGAGCATCATTTTGACTTGTTTCCACTTTAATTTTGTCTTGTTTTGATTTTCATTTTGACTTGTTTCCACTTTTATTTTTTGGGGGGGGGGGGTCTCCAAATCCAGGCCTCCATTGGTTCAAAAATTTGATTTCCATTGATTATTTTTGTGTGATTATGTTGACAGCACATTCAACTTTGTACAGAACAAAGTATTCAATGAGAATATTTCATTCATTTAGATCTAGGATGTGTTATTTGAGTGTTCCCTTTATTTTTTGGTGCAGTGTATATTTGGCGGTGTAATATCTCCCGACGACTCTGCAGACCGCATGCTGCCACTGTAGTTGGCAGGCACAGACCAGATGGTATGTATATGAATGAAGGAGATCAAAGTCTGAAAATAAACTTTTCTTTACTTAACAAAAACTTGATGATAAGTTTATACATCAGATAGCAGGTTCAACATTTCATGAATGCTTCTTATGCCGTAGAAAAATATTTAGACTTGAGAGTCCTCAGTTGTTGATACCTTTTAATGGCTAACTGAAAAAGGTATCAACCACTGAGGACTCTCAAGTCTAAATATTTTTCTATCTACTGGCTAACATGGTACAGAGATATACATGTTTACTGTATCTTATGCCGTATGCAGAGTCAGGAACTTTCCGGTTATATGTGGCAGTACATAACTTTTGTTACAAGCTACAATAGTCCAGTAAACCATTATGGGAATTCCCATTATCCCTGTGGGGATTGAGATGTGTGGCTATGGACTTTCAGAGCTCCTCTCACCTCCCAGTTGATTTGTGAAGACCTCACAGGCTGAGGTGCATCGGAACGATTCCTCACTAGTACTCTCGCAGTACATTCAATGAATGGCACACACAGGGCCGTATTTAGAGTTTATGCTGCCCTAGGCACATTTAGTGCTGCCTCCCCCATTGGTGAGTATGACTCATGCAGACACATGCATCTGCTCCACACGGAGACACACTCCGTGCAGTATCACAGACATGTGAAGGAGGGCCATAGAGGAACATTGCTGTCCGTGCCTCCGAAATGTGTCGGCACGGAACGCACATTTGCCGGAGGCACGGATGTGTGAAAGAGTATACTGAAAAAATGTCATCAGGGATAACAATAGAAAAAAATCATATGAAAAAATCCCTTTTGAAAATATCCTTTATTGAGAAGAAAGTTAAAAATCACCTCCAAGGTGACAAATGCACACCCCACAACAAAACCAAAACACACAGTGAAAAGGCAGATTGCTAAACGTCCCTATAAAAAACCGGATTACTTACCGGTAATGCTCTTTTATAGAGCCCACGACAGCACCCACTGAGAGAGTGGATCCGCCCCTAGAAGCAGGTTTCCTACGGAGAGATAAAAGGGGCGGTCCCCTCGCTCCCACAGTTGGGTTGCAGAGAATGAGAGGAACCGCCCAAATTTTTGTAGGCTATTCATCATCCTTATCCATTTAACCTTATCTTCTAAATACCTGCACAATTCACCATTACACGTGAAGTATATATAATTACAACAGGGAGGGAAATGAGTGGGTGCTGTCATGGGCTCTATAAAAGAGCATTACCCGTAAGTAATCTGTTTTTTTCTTCTCACCACGACAGCACCCACTGAGAGACTTGCAGAGACAATCATTTAGGGGGGGACCACCGTGTCCAGGACAGATCTACCAAACGCCAGGTCAGTGGAGGCAGATAAATCTAACTTATAATGGTTATAGAAGGTGGAAGGCGAAGACCAGGTTGCGGCCTTACATATTAATTCAATGGGAACTTCTGCTCGTTCGGCATAGGATGATGCCATAGCTCTTGTAGAATGTGCCGTCACGCCTTGAGGCGGATTCTCCCCCTTTGAAGAATATGCCAGACCAATTGCGTCCCTGATCCACCGGGATAGCGTCCCCTTTGTAATCACAGACCCCTTTTTGTAGCCCTGAAAGGAGATAAAGAGAGCCCTGCTCTTCCTCCAAGGCTTTGTCCTATCTAGGTATGTCAGTATGGCTCTTTTCACATCTAGTGTGTGAAATCTCTCTTCCTCCTGAGTCGTGGGGTTATTATAGAAGGAGTGAAGAACAATTTCTTGCGACCTATGGAAACTAGTGGATACTTTTGGTAAGTAAGAGGGATCCGTCTTTAGGACTATTCTATCTTGAAGTATTGATAGAAGGGGGGATCGATTGATAAAGCTTGAATATCGCTTACTCTTCTTGCTGATACTAGAGCCACCAATAGGGCTGTCTTGAGGGAAACATTTTATTTGGGCTGAGTGTAGTGGCTCAAATGGGGCTTGTGTTAAAGCATCTAACACCATATTGAGATGATGGCATTTGGGGAATATGTACTGAGTCTTCTCTCTGACATGCTGAAATAAAATGGCCTACCCATTTATCTCCTGCCACATTGCAGCCGTATAAGGCCCCCAGAGCTGAAATCTGCACTTTCAATGTGTTGACTGAAAGACCTATTTCCCGTCCTTTCTGTAGGAATTCTAAAATAGCCGGAACAGGTACCTTATCAGAAAGATTTACTGGATAGAAGTTAAAAAATTTTCTCCACACTCTTATGTAAATTCTTGTGGTGGTCTCTTTTCTACTTCTCAATAGGGTATCAATCAGGTTCTCTGAGAAACCTCTCACTCTCAGTAATTGCCTTTCAAATTCCAGGCTGTCAATCGTAAGCCCTTCACCTGGGGGTGGTAGAAGGGTCCCTGAGATAGGAGATCTCGGCTCTCTGGGAGAATCCATGGGTCTGAGATCGACATGGCTCTGAGCCAGGAGAACAATGGCCTCTTGGGCCAAAATGGGGCTATCAAAATAACGTTTGCCCTCTCCTCCCTTATTTTCCTGATGACTACCGGTGGGATTATCATTGGAGGGAAGGCATATGCCCGCTGAAAGGTCCATGGAGCCTGAAGGGAATCAAGCTGTCTGGATTGTCCATCAGAGATAGAGAAGAGAACTTTTCGACCTGCCTGTTGCTTCTTGTTGCGAAAAGATCTGTCTCCGGAATACCCAATAAGTCTGTTATCATCTTGAAAATCCGATGATTCAGAACCCATTCTCCTTGGTGGAGTGTTTGTCGACTGAGAAAGTCTGCC
Organism: Oophaga sylvatica; assembly: GCA_033576555.1. Taxonomy (NCBI): domain Eukaryota; kingdom Metazoa; phylum Chordata; class Amphibia; order Anura; family Dendrobatidae; genus Oophaga; species Oophaga sylvatica. The sequence goes on along the minus strand of JARQOD010006537.1, from coordinate 30,294 downwards.
TTTGAATTGTCCACTCCTCTGATATGTAGGGCTGATAAGGAAAAGAGATGTCTTTCTGCCATTGTAATTATTTTGTGCGCTATAAACATGAGTCCCCATTTTCATTCCTCCTTGACGATTTATATATGCTACGGATGTCATGTTGTCTGACAATATTCTTGATTGGGTTCCTTGCAACTGCGGAAGACATTTACGCACAGAATGGTACATGGCTTTCAATTCCCTTACATTTGATGAATCGGTCATTTCATTCACTGACCACTGTCCTTGGACTACCTGCTCTCCTAGGTGAGCACCCCATCCCCTAGGACTAGCGTCCGTATAAAACATTCTGGAAGGTTTAATTTCCCAAGGGACTCCCTCTGATAGATGGTCTAAGTTCAGCCACCAAGACAAGGATTGTAGAAGATGTTTTAATAAGGACAGAGGGCCATCTAAGTCGCCCTGTAACCTGATTTTTTGTGTAATATAGTGTCCTGTAATAACCTAGTATGGAATTGGGCCCTGGGACTGCTGGAATACAGGACGATAATGTACCAAGGAGAGACATACCCGGTCTGAGGGATATTCTGGAGTTGTCAATTACTGATCGTACCTTATTGATCACTATTAATTGTTTTGCTCCAGGGAGAAAACACCTCTGATTTACAGATTCGAGTAGAAAGCCTAGAAATATCTGACAGGTTATCGGATGTAGTCTAGATTTTTGCCAATTAACTAGCCATCCCAACCCCTGTAATGATGAAATTGTATTATTTAGACGCTGCTGACATTGTAAGGCTGAATTCCCTATTATCAGTAGGTCATCTAGGTATGGGACTATAAGGGTGTCTTAAATCTCAAATAAGACATCCCTCTGCCATCAAATTGGTGAAAATTCTGGGAGCCACCGACAACCCGAAGGGCATTGCTGCATACTGGAGGTGACACATTTGACCTTCCAACGTGACTGCCACGCGGAGATGTTTTTGATGTTCGACAGAGATTGGCAGATGATAGTATGCGTCTTTGAGGTTGAGAACCACCATAAAACATCTGGGAAGCAAAAGCTTTATGGTTGACTTGATGGACTCCATTTTAAAGGTCTGATTCTCTAAAAAGACATTCAATCTTTTAAGATTTATTATGGTTCTATATGACCCATCTGGTTTAGCTACCAAGAATAAAGGGGAATTTAATCCCTTACCTCTCTGGTGTTTCAGAACCTTTTGTTGAGATCTGGAGTTTAGAGAAGTCAATAGGAAGGTGTCCGGAGGAACCCGGACGAATCTTAATTTTAGGCCGGATGTTACTACGTTAATGGCCCATGAGCTGGATGTTATGGCCTTCAATTGCTGGCTGAAGAAAGATAATCTGCCACCCACCGGCAGGTCGGGTCTAGTGTGGCTTCTCCTCTGGTCTGAAGGGCTGCTTGCCAAACAGAGCACCCTTTTTGTCTGGTTCCCTTTTGGCCCAACGGTTCTGGTTTCCGTAATCCTTCCTGTTAAAAGTAGGTTTTCGGAAGGTTGTCCCTGGCAAGGCAGGCTGCAGAGCTTGTATTTTGTCTGCGCATCGCACCTCCATCCTTTTAACCAAAGCGCGTGTCGTGCCGCGTTGGTAAGGCCTGTTGACTTGGCGGCCAGGCGTATGGAATCGGCCAAAGCATCTGCCAAAAAGGCTGTGCCGCCTCTAATTAAAGTAATGGAGGACATCAGTTTTTCTCTGGATAGACCCCCCTTTATGCCTTCTTCCAGATAATTCAGCCACACCAACATGGATCTGGCTGTGCATGTGGCTGACATAGCCGGCTTAAGTGCGCCTTCGCAAGATTCCCACGATCTTTTTAAGAGTGAATCCGCCTTGTGATCTAAGGGGTCCTGTAGGGATCCTGAGTCTTCTACAGGTAATGAAGATTGTCTTGCCGTGGAGGCTACGGCTGTGTCTACTTTTGGGGCATTGGCCCATAAGGACAGGTCCTCGTCGTCAAAGGGATAGCGTCTTTTAGATGTGGACGGAAGGCCCTTTTGTCCCTGTTTCTCCCATTCCTTAATTATTAACTGTTTAATTGCTAGAATTAAGGGAAAAGCTTGCTTCTTTTTGTCAGAAGTCCAGCGAACATGAAATCCTGAGGGGTTTTAGGGTCTCTGATATCTGTAAGACCCATAGTTCTGCGAACTGATTTGCCGATATTGCTGACACTATCCGTTGGAAAACATGTCTGCTGTTCCTCATCCGAAGAAAAGGATTCTCGGGAGGACCACGAGCCTCTATCGCCAGTGTCTGAGGAACATTCAGATCTTGGAGAATCATAACCCCGGCTGGACTGCCCCCCCCCCCTACAATGCTATCCGACCCCCTCAGGGCCTGCAATTCCTATCTGATAACCTGACATCCTCCGTCCTTATAGAAGATTCCTCCTGCAAAGTCTGTGCTATACAGATATGCCACATTTTCTTGGGGTAATCGTCCGGGAGGGGCTGACAACACAGGGCACACTGTTTATGCTTAGACTTTTCGGTCCTTTTGGCCTAGGGTATACAGAAAGAAGGGGAATATCAGCTTAATAGGTGTGGAAAAACACTCACCCAGTGAAGCTTCTATTATAAGGTACTGGCTGCGGAGGTGGTGATACAGGCTGGGATGTGGATCGACAAGGTTTGTGCTTTCGACTTTTAGATGTTGAGCCGCTCTGTTTTGAGCGATTGCTGCCACTCCTGCTGCTGTGTGCTCATTCTATTGTGTCCTGTAAGGGGGACACCATAGTCTCCTTGGGCGATGCCATCTTGCACGCTGCTGACGCTGCTAGCTGGTGTTTTTATATATTTTGTTACTACTACCCGGAAGTGCTTTACCACTTTCGGGTCCCAGTTGCACTATATGCCCATGCGTGGCATTCCCCCCGCGCTTTACTCCCCTGCAGCCGGATACTGCCCCCGGAAGTGAAGGAGATACCTTCCGGGTGGAAGAACGCTTGTGGGTCCGCAGCACGCCGACTGGAAGCGTCTTACCGCCGTCCTCTGGAGGTAAATCCTGTGCAGTCCCGGACCAGCGCCCCATCGCTGCGCTGCGTTCTCCCAATGAGACGGGCCGACCCCCCGGATCCCGGCCTCATGGTGTCCACATCGGCTGAGGGGAATCGTCTTGCAGCAGACCCCGACGCCGCTTCTGGTGCTGGGGCCACGGGATGCCTTCCCAGATCAGGTATCCTCTTCTTTCATCTCTCCACAGGTTCCCTAGAAGCAGGAAACCAACTGTGGGAGCGAGGGGGACTGCCCCTTTTATCTCTTCGTAGGTTTCCTGCTTCTAGGGGCGGATCCCCTCTCTCAGTGGGTGCTGTCGTGGCGAGAAGAAAATAATCTATAACAATACTTCCTAACTGCGGGGGTTGGCGCCCTAGGGGGTAGCGTTTTTGGCGCTCCCGCTTAACGGTGGCTATCCCTGGTAGGCCCTAGATGCAATTCTACCGCTGACTGATGCCCCCGCACAATAGGGAACCACTGATTCTAGACATAACACTCCTACTCTCAAAGGAAACCCTATAACCCCAATCCTATTGATAAAATAAATGATCAGAGAATTGTTTCATAGATATATATATAATACATGTATAAGCATCATTTCTATAAACATTGGACTTTAATGAATTCCCCCAACAAAATCCAATAGGGTGATGTCTATATAGACTAAGATTAGTGAAGGTCCAAAAGAATAAGGTTTTCTAAGAAACAGAGCAATTAGTTAATGTGACATCATGCAATAACTGACTTCGTAAGATCTCAAAGATACAATACAAGATATATAGCTGTTAGATGTGGCTAAATATGAGTTTCGAAATAAGACCAATAGCTTATTGATATAATTTCAGATTTCTAAATAATCATCTCCCCTTCCCTCTTTCCTCCCCACCTGACCTCCTCTGCTGTCCTGCTCCTCAACCTCAAATCGATCCTAATAAAACAAGCCGCCCACTCTTCCTTCTCCCACTTGCTCTCCTTTTCCTCACTGCTGGTGACATATCTCCCAATCCTGGACCCCCACAGCTCATACCCACCATTACTACCTCTTCCTACCGCTCCCTATCTAATAATAACTACCGCAATCTTTCCAACGTAAAACCCGTGCCATTGACACCCACCCCCCTGCTCCCTCTCTCTGGAGCACTCTGGAATGCCCACTCCATCTGCAATAAGCTTCATGTGATTCATGACCCCTTTCTCTCTCGCAATCTTGCCTTCCTTGCCCTCACAGAAACATGGCTGACACCCTCTGACACCGCCTCCCCTGCTGCGCTGTGTTACGGCGGCCTCCAATTTACCCACACTCCTCGCCCTGGCAACAGACACGGGGGAGGAGTGGGTCTTCTCCTTTCCTCTAACTGCACCTTTAACCCAATCCCACCTCTTCCCTCCCTAATCCTCCCCTCTTTTAAAGTCCACTCTGTCCGCATCTACTCTCCCTCCAACCTCCAAGTGGCTGTCATATACCGACCTCCAGGTCCGACCACTGCCTTCATCGACCAATTCTCTACCTGGCTTCTTCACTTTCTTTCCACTGACATCCCCACTATCATCATGGGCGACTTCAACATCCCCACTGATACCCTTTGGTCAGCAGCCTCCAAACTTCTGTCCCTTACTTCATCCTTTGGACTTACTCAGTGTACCTCCTCAGCCATCCACACAGACGGACATACATTAGACCTGGTCTTCACCCACCTCTGCTCTCTACCTAACTTCACCACCTCCCCTCTCCCTTTATCTGACCACCTTCTACTCACTTTCTCATCCCTGTCCTCGTCTCCTGTCACCCATGTCCAGCAACACGCACACCCCCACTCTCTAACTCTATTCTACCACTGGCATCCATATCCTCACTCCACAACACAGACAGTGCCACTGCTTTCTACAATGCCACTCTGTCACGCTGTATAGCAGATATATATATGTGATGACAATAATCTATATCAAAAGGGCAACATACTATATAACATGCGCATAGCTATATGATAACATAGATTTACCTGACAGAAAGTCCAGTGGGTCAAAACGGAATCCGTTATACGCTGTCTCCGGCAAGAGGGTGACCGGGGTCTAAGCTGACCCTAAACTGGGGTCCTAACTAATCCCTCAACCTGGAGGTACTGTTAAAGGTACAGAGGTCCAGGCCACCAGCGTAAACCCTGTCTCCTATCAATCCCTGCCAACTGTATTCTAGTCCTAAGAAGGACCCTGAATACCACCAAAGGGAATGAACAGGTAACGGTTAATGAACAGAAAGACATACAAGAAAGACAAGAAATAAAGTAAATAAAGTCTTACATACAACACTCACACACAGTAGGAACACCTAAGGTCTCAGAGATAAACTATAAGCTGTAAGAGTAAAAACAACTAAGGAGCTCTTAGCTTAAGTATTCTCAGAACCGATCCAGTCTGCTAAACTATATGAATGCTTTCACCGGCATCAAACACCCAGACTGGCAGGAATATAAAGGAAACTAATTAGAACATAATCCAAAGCAGCCGGGCGAGGCTGGACCTAGTCTTAGCAAAGAGCTAGGTAAAATTAACTCTCTCATTACCAAACACAAAGAAACAGCAGCTCAGCTGTGAGAAGTCAGAATGTGCAATCGCGACGATCTTCGTGGCGATGCACCCATGACAGTACCCCCCTTCTACGAGGGGCCTCCGGACCCTCATGACCAGGTCTGTCTGGGTAAATTGTGTGAAAGGTCCGAACCAATCGATCTGCGTTATCATCAGACGCAGGGACCCACGTCCTCTCCTCAGGACCATACCCCCTCCAATGAACTTCCACGTTATCATTGACTACCACTGAAGGAGGAGGTAGAGGTGACGGTATGACTGGTGCCACATACTTTTTAAGTAATGACTTGTGAAACACATTATGAATTTTAAACGTAGGAGGGAGGTCCAGACGAAATGCCACAGGATTAATTATGGAACTGATCCTGTATGGCCCGATGAATCTGGGACCCAACCTCCAGGAGGGAACTTTAAGTTTTATATTCCTGGTAGACAACCACACCAGATCGTTCACCCTCAGATCTAGACCAGAAACTCTCCTCCTATCAGCCATCCGTTTGTAAGGGTTCTCCGTAACCTTCAGTCTTAAGCGATCTGGAACTATCAGTCTCCCTGGAAGTCCCACAGGGGCGTCCCCCTGAGCCCCCAATACCTCCCCCTCAAGCTCAGAGCATACAGCTGACACTACAACTCCCTCCTGAGGAATAGGAACCGGATCATCCGTCTTCCCGACCCCTGGGAAAGTACGAGATAAGGCATCAGGAAGCAACTTTATTGAGCAGTCATATGTGCGATGAGGAGGTAACTCTTTACACCCCTCCTCTGAGAACTTCTCCCAAAAGTCCTCCAGAAAAGGAGGCAAAGTCCTAGGCACAACCGCACCGATGACCGTGCTCATGCAGTTATTCTTGCAAAATTCACCCCACTGGCTTATCTTTCTGGATTGCCAATCAATCACTGGGTTATGTTTAGCCAACCAAGGAAGTCCCAACACAATAGGAGCAGGCAGACCCTCCAACACATAACAAGACAATTGCTCTTTATGTATTGCCCCTACTCGAAGATCTATGTTATGAACAGCTTGTACCAAGCTACCTTGACCAAGAGGTCTAGAATCAATAGAGAGTATAGGGACCGGTTTGGCCAATACACTCAGTTGCATACCATGCACCTGGGCAAACCGAGTGTCCACCAAATTAGCCCCGGACCCACTATCAAGAAAAACAGAAATCCTCTCAGTTCTAGTACCAATCACCACCTCCGCAGGCACGAGAAACTGAGAGGGATTTGGGGACGAAATACACACTCCCAGGTTAACTCCTTGGTTCAAAGAGGTCCGGGATGGACACCCCCAACAAAATGTCCCTCTCTCCCGCAAAAGAAAAACCTTCTAGTCTTGCGGCGCACCGCTGATTCCCTCCTACAAAATGATGTCCCTCCCAACTGCATGGGTTCCTCAGAACAGACCAGGGGAACCTCAGTATAAGGGACTTTAGTAGTAGGTGGAGTCATCACGGGGGGCGGAGTTACCTCGCGTCTTCCCCGAAGACGTCTATCAATGCGAATAGCGAGGGCCATAGCAGCCTCCAGTGATGGAGGAGAATCATACTGAGCCAACACATTTTTAATTTGTCAGACAACCCTTGACAAAACTGGCTCCTAAGAGCTGGGTCATTCCACTGAGTATCTGTTGCCCATCTACGGAACTCAGAAGAATATTCCTCCGCTGGACGATTTCCTTGCCGTATTTTACGCAACCTTGTTTCAGCAAGGGAGACTCGATCCGGATCATCATATACCAGACCCAGGGCAGTAAAAAATCGATCCACTGACTGGAGATCTGGGGAGCCTGGAGGAATAGAGAACGCCCAAGATTGAGGATCCCCTTGTAAGAGCGAGATAACAATTCCCACCCTCTGCTCTTCACTCCCAGATGACCGAGGCCGCAGCCGAAAGTACAATTTACATGCCTCCCGGAAAGTAAAAAATTTGTCCCGCCCACCAGTGAACCTGTCCGGGAGAGCAACCTTAGGTTCAGATCTGGTTTGCTCCGGGGGGGACAGAACCTTGGACTTAATGTCTGCCAACTCCATGGACAATCCCTGCAACTGCCGGGCCAGCTGGGCTACTGGATCCATGATAGCTGGGGAGAATCTTTAGTATAGGCCGGTGAAAATGTCACGCTGTATAGCAGATATATATATGTGATGACAATAATCTATATCAAAAGGGCAACATACTATATAACATGCGCATAGCTATATGATAACATAGATTTACCTGACAGAAAGTCCAGTGGGTCAAAACGGAATCCGTTATACGCTGTCTCCGGCAAGAGGGTGACCGGGGTCTAAGCTGACCCTAAACTGGGGTCCTAACTAATCCTCAACCTGGAGGTACTGTTAAAGGTACAGAGGTCCAGGCCACCAGCGTAAACCCTGTCTCCTATCAATCCCTGCCAACTGTATTCTAGTCCTAAGAAGGACCCTGAATACCACCAAAGGGAATGAACAGGTAACGGTTAATGAACAGAAAGACATACAAGAAAGACAAGAAATAAAGTAAATAAAGTCTTACATACAACACTCACACACAGTAGGAACACCTAAGGTCTCAGAGATAAACTATAAGCTGTAAGAGTAAAAACAACTAAGGAGCTCTTAGCTTAAGTATTCTCAGAACCGATCCAGTCTGCTAAACTATATGAATGCTTTCACCGGCATCAAACACCCAGACTGGCAGGAATATAAAGGAAACTAATTAGAACATAATCCAAAGCAGCCGGGCGAGGCTGGACCTAGTCTTAGCAAAGAGCTAGGTAAAATTAACTCTCTCATTACCAAACACAAAGAAACAGCAGCTCAGCTGTGAGAAGTCAGAATGTGCAATCGCGACGATCTTCGTGGCGATGCACCCATGACACACTCTTGCATCAGCTATCGACTTGGTTGCCCCTCTCGTTCATGGCAGAGTGCGACGTACCAACAGACAACCCTGGCACAATAACACCACTAAAAAGCTCCGGCAAGTGTCCAGGACTGCAGAGCGGTGTTGGAAGAAAACAAATTCGCAAGACGACTTCACTGCATTCAAACAAGCAACACTCTCTTTCAAATCTGCCCTCACCTCTGCTAAATAGGCCTACTTCACAACTCTTGTATCTTCCCTATCCTACAACCCCAGTTATTCCAAACTTAACTCCCTCCTCCACCCACCACTGCCCCCTCCTACCTCCCTCATCTCTGCTGAGGACTTTGCCACACACTTCAAAAATAAGAATGACCAAACAAGGCAAGTCTTCATTGTTCAACCATCACAACCCCTTTGTATAGCAGACCAATGCCCAAACCCCATAACCTCCCTCTCCAAGGGGAGCTTAATTGTCTCCTCTCCAAATCGCACCTCACAACCTGTGCACGTGACCCCATCCCAACCCACCTCCTCCCCAACATCACCACCACTATTATCCCATCCCTAACCCACCTCTTCAACCTATCACTAACTTCCGGTACCTTCCCTTCTGCTTTCAAACAGGCCACAATCACGCCTATCCTTAAAAAGCCAACCCTTGACCCAACTGCTATGTCCAGCTATCACCCAATATCGCTGCTCCCATTCGCTTCCAAACTCCTGGAGCTGCACGTCCATGCTGAACTTTCCTACCACCTCTCATCTAGCTTGCTCTTTGACACTCTACAATCTGGTTTCCGCCCCATCACTCCACTGAGACAGACCTGACCAAAATTACTAATGACCTACTTACAGCCAAAGCGAACGGACAATACTCTATACTCCTGCTTCTAGACCTGTCCTCTGCTTTTGACAGTTGACCACTGCCTTCTACTACACATTCTCTCCTCCTTTGGCGTCAAGGACCTCGCCCTACCCTGAATCTCCTCATACCTTTCCAACAGCACATTCAGCATCTACCACTCCCACACTATCTCCTCATCCCACCCTCTCTCTGTTGGAGTCCCCCAAGGCTCTGTTCTAGGACCCCTACTCTTCTCAATCTATACACTTGGCCTGGGGCAACTCAAAGTCCCACAGATTCCAGTACCACCTTTATGCTGATGACACTCCGATCTACCTCTCTGGCTCAGACGTCACCTCTTTGCTGTCCATAATCCCGGAGTGTCTATCAGCCATATCCTTCTTCTCCTCCCGCTTCCTCAAACTCAATGTGGACAAATCTGAACTCATCATCTTTCCCCCATCTCACAGATCTTCCTTACCTGACCTATCTATCACAATTAACGACATCACGCTTTCCCCCATACCGGAAGTCCACTGCCTCAGAGTAACCCTTGATTCTGCCCTGTCCTTCATACCGCACATCCAAGCACTTTCTACCTCCTGTCGCCTTCAGTTGAAAAATATTTCCAGAATCCGTCCTTTCCTCAACCCTCAATCTACTAAAATGATTGTGCATGCCCTCATCATCTCCCGCCTCGACTACTGCAACATCCTTTTCTCTGGCCTCCCTGCTAACACCCTCGCACCTCTCCAGTCCATCCTTAATTCTGCTGCCCGACTAATTCATCTCTCTAATCGCTACTCTGCAAATCTCTTCACTGGCTCCCATTCCCTCAGCGTATCCAGTTCAAATTACTAATACTGACCTGCAAGGCCATCTATAACCTTTCTTCCCCATATGTCTCTGAACTAATCTCCCGATACCTTCCCTCACATAATCTCCGATCCTCCCAAGACCTCCTTCTCTCCTCCACACATATTCACTCCTCACCCAACCGCCTCCAAGACTTCTCCCGAATATCCCCCATCCTCTGGAATTCTCTGCCCCAACGCGTCCGACTATCAGCCACATTCGGATCCTTCAGACGGAACCTGAAAACCCATCTCTTCAGGAAAACTTACAGCCTGCAATGACCCAGCTACCTCCTAACCACTACCGGAGATATCGCCTCAACCAACACTGGAACTGCTGCAACCCACCAACCTGCTGTCTCCTTCCCCACCATCCTGTAGAATGTAAGCCCGCAGGGTCCTCTCCCCTCTGTATCAGTCTGTCATTGTTAGCTTACGGTAAGTGATACTTGTAATTTGTATTTAACCCCTTCTCATGTACAGCACCATGGAATCAATGGTGCTATAGAAATAAATAATAATAATAATTTCTGTCAATATATCAAAAGATGCTTAAATAACAAGCCATAAACCATAATGCTGTATTTGCAATACAGCCCATATTAGAGCAACACATTGCACTCCCGGTTAAACAACGTGGCATATAAGGCAGATCAATTTATTGCCACCGATATAAGAGCTGCCACCACGTTTCGCCTGTAAGGCTCATCAGGAGGCCCAATATTCAATGTCCCGTCATGTGTCTTTTCTATCAAGACACATGACGGGACATTGAATATTGGGCCTCCTGATGAGCCTTACAGGCGAAACATTGGGGCAGCTCTTATATCGGTGGCAATAAATTGATCTGCCTTATATATAGAATTCATTAAAGTCCAATGTTTATAGAAATGATGCTTATAAATGTATTAAACATATATATATATATATATATATATCTATGAAACAATTCTCTGATCATTTATTCTATCAATGGGATTGGGGTTATAGGGTTTCCTTTGAGAGTAGGAGTGTTATCTGTCTAGAACAGTGTTTCTCAATTCCAGTCCTCAGGACCCACCAACAGCTCAATGCTCAAGCATTAATTCCATCACCTGTGCAATACTAAGGAAATCCTGAAAACATGACCTGTTGGTGGGTCCTGAGGACTGGAGTTGAGAAACACTGGTCTAGAATCAGTGGTTCCCTATTGTGGGTGCGGGGGCATCAGTCAGCGGTAGATTTGCATCTAGGGCCTACCAGAGATAGCCACCGTTGAAAAAAAAAACGCTACCCCCTAGGGAGCCAACCCCCGCAGTTAGGAAATATTGCTATAGATTATTTTATAGGGACATTTAGCAATAATCTGCCTTTTCACTGTGTTTGGTTTTGTTGTGGGGTGTGCATTTGTCACCTTGGAGGTGATTTTTAACTTTCTTCTCAATAAAGGATATTTTTAAAGGGATGTGTGAAAGAGGCCTTAGTGTGTGACAATGTGAAAAGGTGATTCTGTACATGTATATATTATGTGGCACCTGTGGAGGGGCTGCAGGAGTGGTTTAAAACCCCTAATTTATTACTATCACTGTTTGAAGTCCTGTCGGGTTTGGCCGCGGAGCAGGACTTGTGCGCCATTTCTATGCACAGAAAAGTTAGAATTGGCATAGGAGTGTGATCTACACCGCATTTGACAGTTCTGTGCATAGAGAAGAGGCATAGAAGTCTCACTCCACAGGCAAAACCCGACAGGAATTCAAACAGCACACTGCAGATCTGTGTGCCCCCCCCAATATAGCACACTGCAGGTCTGTGTGTCCCCCATATAGCACGCTGCAGGTCTGTGTGCCCCCCCAAATAGCACGCTGCAGCTGTGTGCCACCCCCCATATAGCACGCTGCAGCTGTGTGCCACCCCCATATAGCACGCTGCAGCTGTGTGCCACCCCCCATATAGCACGCTGCAGCTGTGTGCCGCCCCCCATATAGCACGCTGCAGCTCTGTATGCCGCCCCCAATATAGCACGCTGTAGCTCTGTGTGTCACCTCCTCCATATAGCACGCTGCAGGTCTGTGTGCCGCCCCCCATTATAGCACGCTGCAGGTCTGTGTGCCTCCCCCATATAGCATGCTGCAGGTCTGTGTGCCCCCCCATATAGCATGCTGCAGGTCTGTGTGTCACCCCCCCATATAGCATGCTGCAGGTCTGTGTGTCACCCCCCCATATAGCATGCTGCAGGTCTGTGTGCCCCCCATATAGCATGCTGCAGGTCTGTGTGTCACCCCCCCATATAGCACGCTGCAGGTCTGTGTGCCCCCCATATAGCATGCTGCAGGTCTGTGTGTCACCCCCCCATATAGCATGCTGCAGGTCTGTGTGCCCCCCATTATAGCACGCTGCAGGTCTGTGTGCCTCCCCCCATATAGCATGCTGCAGGTCTGTGTGCCCCCCCATATAGCATGCTGCAGGTCTGTGTGCCCCCCATATTTGCATGCTGCAGGTCTGTGTGTCACCCCCCCATATAGCATGCTGCAGGTCTGTGTGCCCCCCATATAGCATGCTGCAGGTCTGTGTGTCACCCCCCCATATAGCACGCTGCAGGTCTGTGTGCCCCCCATATAGCATGCTGCAGGTCTGTGTGTCACCCCCCCCATATAGCATGCTGCAGGTCTGGGTGCCTGCCCCCCATATAGCATGCTGTAGGTCTGTGTGCCGCCCCCCATATAGCACGCTGCAGCTGTGTGCCACCCCCCATATAGCACGCTGCAGCTCTGTGTGCCGCCCCCCATATAGCATGCTGCAGGTCTGTGTGCCGCCCCCCATTATAGCACGCTGCAGGTCTGTGTGCCGCCCCCCCATTATACCACGCTGCAGGTCTGTGTGCCGCCCCCATTATAGCACGTTGCAGGTCTGTGTGCCGCCCCCCATTATAGCACGCTGCAGGTCTGTGTGCCACCCCCCATATAGCACGCTGCAGCTCTGTGTGCCGCCCCCCATATAGCATGCTGCAGGTCTGTGTGCCGCCCCCCATTATAGCACGCTGCAGGTCTGTGTGCCGCCCCCCCATTATACCACGCTGCAGGTCTGTGTGCCGCCCCCCATTATAGCACGTTGCAGGTCTGTGTGCCGCCCCCATTATAGCACGTTGCAGGTCTGTGTGCCGCACCCCATTATAGCATGCTGCAGGTCTGTGTGCCACCCCCATATAGCACACTGCAGGTCTGTGTGCCACCCCCCATATAGCACGCTGCAGCTCTGTGTGCCGCCCCCATATAGCATGCTGTAGGTCTGTGTGCCACCCCCATATAGCATGCTGTAGGTCTGTGTGCCGCCCCCCCCATATAGCACGCTGCAGGTCTGTGTGTCACCCCCATATAGCACGCTGCACCTCTATGTGCCTGCCCCCCCATATAGCACGCTGCAGCAGCGTCGGACTGGAACACCTTGGGCCCACCAGAGAAAATCATTCTTGGGGCCCACTATGTAGCTACATAGAAATAAATACAAGACCACCAATTGTGCAGTAAAACACACTAATATCAGGGTATAATATAAGGTAGTACATGTCTTAATTATGTAGCAGGAGTTGGGGTAGCCTCCCACATAGATTATAAAGCAGCCCCTCATAGGGGATAATGCTGCCCCCCATAGGGGATAATGCTACCCCCTTATAGAGGATAATGCTACCCCCCTCATAGGGTATAATGCTATATATATTGTGGTATAATGACTAATGTGGCACCTAGGGGGCGCTGTATAAGTTGCTCAAATTATGCCTGGAGGCATGAGAGAGATGGGAAACCAGTCCCTGGTATGGGGCTAAACGGAAAGTATGTGTCGCAGAGCTATTCTGTGCTGTAGGTCAGTAAAGTTGTTCTGGGACTTATAGTCCCATAAGAGTTCTGATTCTTGTTAAGGGTGAACCTACAGGGTTAGCTTGTGAGCTGGGTGGGACATGCTAACCACACATACACCGCCCACTGGTGGTGGGAGAATGAATGGCACATACTGGTGATTGTATGTGGTGAAGGACCTGTGATGAGGTCATGAACAGGTGACCAGACCATGTGCTTCATACCTTGGCTTGGGGAGTGGCTGCAGGTATGAAAGGCAGTGCTGGGCACATGGGAGATCGTGGGAGACTGGGAAGTGTCTCTGTAGTCTGTCTCAAGGGATTCTGTCTGAGACTGGGAAGTGTCTCAAGGGAGTCTGGCTGAGACAAGTGGAGAGTGTGTCCTGCACAGGGCTGCCTGGAAGGTTCCTGGAAGGTCTGTCGGTGTTGGATCGTATTCCTGGAAGTATGTGGTGAGACTTGGAACTTGGTGGCCGGGGTTTTGGACTGGGGTCCTGAATAGCACCCGGACAGGACACATGTGTGTGCGGAGCCTGTGACGGTTCTACACTGAGAACCAGGCGGTTCTATTGAGGAGTTTGGCTGGAGTTAGCCTGGAAGTGACTTTCTGTTACAATGTGTCAGTGAGCACTGGAAGCGAGTCCAGATCAACCGGGAAGGCACCTGGCGGTCCCTGCTGGCTTGCAGCCGCTTAGTCAAGCCCGTCCCATGCAAGGGTGAGTCTGGGACCAGTGATTTTCCAAGATGGAATGCATTTATGTTGTGTCATGTTGTTGTTACCTGGTCTTAAAGAGACAGTAAACCGTTATTTTTGGACGTAATGCCTGTGTGTTGCCTCATTACTGTGTGCCCGGCCTCGGCCTACCAGAGCGAATCCCTACAATATATATATATATATATATATATATATATATATATATATATATATATATAGATAATAGCTACCATATATACTCGAGTATAAGCCGACCCCCTAATTTTGCCACAAAAAACTGGGAAAACGGATCGACTCGAGTATAAGCCTAGGGTGGAAAATGAGATTATGCCCCATATATTATGCCCCACAAGATGCTCCATAGATTGTGCCCCATATTCTGCCCATGTATTATGCCCCCATAGATGCTCCATAGATTATGCCCCCATAGATGCTCCTTAGATTATGCCCCCATAGAAGCTCCATAGATTATGCCCCCATAGAAGCTCCATAGATTATGCCCCCATAGATGCTCCATAGATTATGCCCCCATAGAAGCTCCTTAGATTATGCCCCCATAGATGCTCCATAGATTATGCCCCCATAAATGCTCCATAGATTATGCCCCCATAAATGCTCCATATATTATACCCCCATAAATGCTCCATAGATTATACCCCCATAGATGCTCCATAGATTATGCCCCCATAGATGCTCTACAGATTATGCCCCCATAGATGCTCTACAGATTATGCCCCATAGATTATGCCCCCATAGATTATGCCCCCATAGATTATGCCCCCATAGATGCTCCACAGACTGTGCCCCCATAGATGCTGCATTTTATAGGCCCCTTATGCTGCCGCAGCTGCTGCAATAAAAAAAAGACATACTCCCTCTCGTCACTGGGGGCCAGGTGCCGGTGTCCTGAGCAGGCGGGGGCACCGGCGCGCTATGGGGGCGTGGGAAGCAGTGAATATTCATTTCTCTTTAGCAGCTGGGACAGGGGCTCCTGCCTCCTGTCACCCGCTGCTGCTCCGATGGCAAGGGGCTCTCATGGCAGCTGCGTGGTGTGCCGCTATTAGCGACACGCCACCGGCTGGGGGCCCCTGGAGCAGCGGGGGCCCTAGGCAACTGGCCCCTGTATGACAGCAGGTGCCAGGGCCTCCCAGATGCCAGGGACCACCGGAGAATCCTCCGGTTCAGGTCTATGTGCCACCCCCCATATAGCACGCTGCAGCTCTGTGTGCCTGCCCCCCATATAGCATGCTTCAGGTCTGTGTGTCGCCCCTCCATAGAGCATGCTGCAGCTCTGTGTGCCCCCCATAGAGCATGCTGCAGGTCTGTGTGCCCCCCATAGAGCATGCTGCAGCTCTGTGTACCCCCCATATAGCATGCTGCAGCTCTGTGTGCCCCCCCATATAGCATGCTGTAGGTCTGTGTGCCCCCATATAGCACGCTGCATCTCTGTGTGCCTGCCCCCCATATAGCATGCTTCAGGTCTGTGTGCCGCCCCTCCATATAGCACGCTGCAGGTCTGTGCACCCCCCCCATTAGAGCATGCTGCAGGTCTGTGTGCCCCCCATATAGCACGCTGCACCTCTGTGTGCCTGCCCCCATATAGCATGCTTCAGGTCTGTGTGCCGCCCCTCCATATAGCATGCTGCAGGTCTGTGTGCCCCCCCATAGAGCATGCTGCAGCTCTGTGTACCCCCCATAGAGCATGCTGCAGCTCTGTGTACCCCCCATAGAGCATGCTGCAGCTCTGTGTGCCCCCCCATATAGCATGCTGCAGCTCTGTGTGCCCCCCCATATAGCATGCTGTAGGTCTGTGTGCCCCCCCCATATAGCACGCTGCATCTGTGTGCCTGCCCCCCATATAGCATGCTTCAGGTCTGTGTGCCGCCCCTCCATATAGCACGCTGCAGGTCTGTGTGCCCCCCATATAGCACGCTGCATCTGTGTGCCTGCCCCCATATAGCATGCTTCAGGTCTGTGTGCCGCCCCTCCACATAGCATGCTGCAGCTTTGTGTGCCGCCCCTCCATATAGCACGCTGCAGGTTTGTGTGCACCCCTATAGAGCATGTTGCAGGTCTGTGTGCCCCCCATATAGCACACTGCACCTGTGTGCCTGCCCCCCATATAGCATGCTTCAGGTCTGTGTGCCGCCCCTCCATATAGTATGCTGCAGCTCTGTGTGCCCCCCCATAGAGCATGATGCAGCTCTGTGTGCCCCCCATATAGCATGCTGCAGCTTTGTGTGCCCCCCCATATAGCATGCAGTAGGTCTGTGTGCCCCCCCATATAGCACACTGCACCTCTGTGTGCCTGCCCCCATATAGCATGCTTCAGGTCTGTGTGCCGCCCCTCCATATAGCATGCTGCAGCTCTGTGTGCCCCCCCATAGAGCATGCTGCAGCTCTGTGTACCCCCCATATAGCATGCTGCAGCTTTGTGTGCCCCCCCATATAGCATGCTGTAGGTCTGTGTGCCCCCCATATAGCACGCTGCATCTCTGTGTGCCTGCCCCCCATATAGCATGATTCAGGTCTGTGTGCCGCCCCTCCATATAGCATGCTGCAGGTCTGTGTGCCCCCCTGCATATAGCATGCTGCAGGTCTGTGTGCCCCCCCTGCATATAGCACGCTGCAGGTCTGTGTGCCCCCCCATAGAGCATGCTGCAGGTCTGTGTGCCCCCCCCATAGAGCATGCTGCAGGTCTGTGTGCCCCCCATATAGCACGCTGCACCTCTGTGTGCCCGCCCCCCATATAGCATGCTTCAGGTCTGTGTGCCGCCCCTCCATATAGCATGCTGCAGCTCTGTGTGCCCCCCCATATAGCATGCTGCAGGTCTGTGTGCCGCCCCTCCATATAGCATGCTGCAGCTCTGTGTGACCCCCATATAGCATGCTGTAGGTCTGTGTGCCGCCCCATATAGCATGCTGCAGGTCTGTGTGCCACCCCCCATATAGCATGCTGCAGGTCTGTGTGCCCCCCCATATAGCATGCTGTAGGTCTGTGTGCCGCCCCCCATATAGCATGCTGCAGGTCTGTGTGCCACCCCCCATATAGCACGCTGCAGGTCTGTGTGCCCCCCCCATAGAGCATGCAGCAGGTCTGTGTGCCCCCCATATAGCACGCTGCACCTCTGTGTGCCTGCCCCCCATATAGCATGCTTCAGGTCTGTGTGCCCCCCCATATAACAAGCTGTAGGTATGTGTGCCCCCCATATAGCATGCTGTAGGTCTGTGTGCCCCCCATATAGCATGCTGTAGGTCTGTGTGCCCCCCATATAGCACGCTGCACCTCTGTGTGCCTGCCCCCCATATAACATGCTGTAGGTCTGTGTGCCCCCCATATATCATGCTGTAGGTCTGTGTGCCCCCCATATAGCATGCTTCAGCTCTGTGTGCCCCCCCATATAACATGCTGTAGGTCTGTGTGCCCCTCATATAGCATGCTGTAGGTCTGTGTGCCCCCATATAGCATGCTGTAGGTCTGTGTGCCGCCCATATAGCATGCTGCAGGTCTGTGTGCCCCCCCATATAGCATGCTGTAGGTCTGTGTGCCGCCCCCCATATAGCATGCTGCAGGTCTGTGTGCCCCCATATAGCATGCTATAGCTCTGTGTCACCCCCATATAGCATGCTATAGCTCTGTGTCACCCCCATATAGCATGCTATAGCTCTGTGTCACCCCCATATAGCATGCTATAGCTCTGTGTCACCCAGTCCCATACAATGCTGCACGTCCCCAACACTGAGGAGCCGCAGTCACATGGAGCAGGAGCCTCCACAGAAACAGCTCTGATCTCACAGATTTACCACAATCACCAAAACTCCACCAAACCCTCCCATAATCTCACCGGAATGACGGGAAATCTGCTGCTGGCTGATACCAGAGAACAGGAGCTGCACGTAACCAGGACGTAGCTGCTGCACTGAGAGCTGAAGGACCTGTGGTGACGTCATCATCATGTGATCAGGGGCGGAGCTGATTGTGGTGAAGGCCTGTGATGATGATGTCACCACAGACCTTCAGCTCTTCCTTTCTAACAGTTCAGGCCCAGCAGAGCAGCAGACACTTCCTGACCCTCTCTGGTGTGGGCCGCTGTGGCGAGCTGGGTGGGTCGGTGAACGGGCTAACCTCCCCTGACAGTAAAAAGAAAAACAACCTTCCTCAGGTGCTTCGTATAAAATGCATAGGGAGGTGCAGGATTGCCGCAGCAATTCCCGAACGTGTGCACATAGCCTTAGGGTTCTCCCTTAATGGTGGCAAGAGTACACGGTCATGTCAGCACAAGCATGTGATTTATATACTTCTGGCCACATTCCGACTAGACGTGCCCGGCCTCGCTCCGTTCATTTTCATTGAGTGAGGCCACACATGTCTAGTAAGAACGTGACTGCATGTATGTAAATCACCGGCACCAGAGAATCCTGACAGCGTGCAGTGCGCACTATGGAAAGTCAGAAGTCTGCAGTCACATAGAATGACTGCAGACTCAGCACAGACCTGGAGAACCGCTCTAATGCTCCTAATATAAAGAAAAACATGAGAATTAGTATCACAAATAATATTTACATCCAGGTGCCTTATAGATGTCGTCATCTCTGGAGTCATTCTTCTTTTCTTCATCTTGTCCAGACTCCATGATGAGTTTTCTCATCCACAGCCGTCTCTGCAGACCTCCATCTTCTCCGGTCTTCTGCAGCAAATCCCCACACGGCGCCCTTAAAGACAGAAGTGTCATTATAATGCTCCTAAATAAAAATATCCGCTGTATGCTGAGCCCCTGAATAAATAATTGCCCCTCACTATATTGTCTGCTCAAAATATGACCACCACACTGTACCTCTTATGTTACATGCTCTTTACACTGACCTCTCCTTTCCAGACTGGCCCCCTCTTCACACTGTGTCCTCCCTATAGGGCTCAGTCTCTATACTGTACCCTTTCATCACACTCCCCCTCCTTGGTATACTGTCCTCCCTCCTTGCTATGCCCCCACTACTCAGTCTCTACTTTGTGCACACTCACTTTTCTCCCTCATACTGTTTCCTCTCACATCCCCCCCTGTTCACCATACTGTCTCTTCACTCTCTATACTGTCTGCTCACACATACACCTGACTCCCAATACTGTCTGCACACATCGCATCACCCTCACTCCCCATACTGTGTCCACATATACTTTTCCCATCATTACTCATACAGTGACCACATACAATCACCAGTTCGCTTCCCATACTGTCTGCACCTATCCCCCACTCACCTTACTGTTTCCTCATACATGACCTCATACATATATACATACTCCTCATTTTGTGTCCTCAAATCTCACCACACGCATTACATTCCCCCATCCCCATTCCAAATCTCTCCACACACATTAAATCCCCCCATACCCACTCCAAATCCCTCCACACACATTAAATCCCCCATACCCACTCCAAATCCCTCCACACATTAAATCCCTCCACACACATTAAATCCCCATTCCAAATCTCTCCACACACTAAATCCCCCATAACCACTCCAAATCCCTCCACACACATTAAATCCCCCC
Organism: Oophaga sylvatica; assembly: GCA_033576555.1. Lineage (NCBI taxonomy): Eukaryota > Metazoa > Chordata > Amphibia > Anura > Dendrobatidae > Oophaga > Oophaga sylvatica. The sequence goes on along the minus strand of JARQOD010006537.1, from coordinate 10,069 downwards.
ATCCCCATTCCAAGTCCCTCCACACACATTAAATCCCCCATCCCCATTCCAAGTCCCTCCACACACATTAAATCCTCCATCCCCATGCCGAATCCCCCCACACATTAAGAACCCCCATCCCCACTCCAAATCCCCCCACACATTGAATTGCCCCTCATCCCCAAGCCAAATCCCCCCACACATTAAATAACTCCCATCCCCAAGCCAAATCCCTCCACACATTAAATAACCCCCGATCCCCAAGCCAAATCCCTCCACACATTAAATAACCCCATCCCCAAGCCAAATCCCTCCACACATTAAATAACCCCCCACCCCAAACCAAATCCCTCCACACATTAAATAACCCCCCACCCCCAAGCCAAATCCCTCCACACATTAAATAACCCCCCCATCCCCAAGCCAAATCCCTCCACACATTAAATAACCCCCATCCCCAAGCCAAATCCCCCACACATTAAATAACCCCCATCCCCAAGCCAAATCCCCCACACATTAAATAACCCCCATCCCCAAGCAAATCCCTCCACACATTAAATAACCCCCATCCCACACAAATCCCTCCACACATTAATAACCCCCATCCCAAGCCAAATCCCCCCACACATTAAATAACCCCATCCCCAAGCCAAATCCCCCACACATTAAATAACCCCCACCCAAGCCAAATCCCCCACACATTAAATAACCCCCATCCCCAAGCAAATCCCCCCACACATTAAATAACCCCCATCCCAAGCCAAATCCCCCACACATTAAATAACCCCCCATCCCCAAGCCAAATCCCTCACACATTAAATAACCCCCATCCCCAAGCCAAATCCCCCACACATTAAATAACCCCCATCCCCAAGCCAAATCCCTCCACACATTAAATAACCCCATCCCCAAGCCAAATCCCCCACACATTAAATAACCCCCATCCCCAAGCCAAATCCTCCACACATTAAATAACCCATCCCACAAATCCCCAACAAATACCTCCCACCAATCCCCAACATTAAATAACCCCCATCCCAAACCAAATCCCCCACACATTAAATAACCCCATCCACAATCCCCACACATTAATAACCCCCATCCAGCAAATCCCCCACATTATAACCCATCCAGCAACCCTCCACCATAATACCCATCCAGCAACCCCACACATTAATAACCCCCAAATCCCCAAGCCAAATCCCCACACATTAATAACCCCCATCCCAAGCCAAATCCCCACACATAAATAACCCCATCCCAAGCCAAATCCCCCACACATTAATAACCCCCATCCAGCCAATCCCCCAACATTAAATAACCCCCCATCCCAAGCAATCCCCCACACATTAAATAACCCCCATCCCAAGCAATCCCCCACACATTAAATAACCCCCATCCCAAGCCAAATCCCCCACACATTAAATAACCCCATCCCAAGCAATCCCCCCACACATAAATCCCCATCCCACCAAATCCCCAACATTAAATAACCCCCATCCAACCAAATCCCCCAACATAAATAACCCCATCCCAAGCCAAATCCCCCACACATTAATAACCCCATCCCAAGCAAATCCCTCACCATAAATACCCCATCCCCAAGCAAATCCCACACATTAAATAACCCCCCAAGCCAAATCCCCCACACATTAAAAACCCCATCCCCAAGCCAAATCCCCCACACATTAAATAACCCCATCCAAGCCAAATCCCCACACATTAAATAACCCCATCCCAAGCAATCCCCCACACATTAAAAACCATCCCAGCAATCCCCCACACATTAAATAACCCATCCCAGCCAAATCCCCCACACATTAAATAACCCCACCCAAGCAAATCCCCACACATTAAATAACCCCACCCAACCAAATCCCTCACCATTAAATAACCCATCCCAAGCAAATCCCCACACATTAAATAACCCCATCCCAAGCCAATCCCCCACACATAAATAACCCCATCCCAAGCAATCCCACACATTAATAACCCCCAAGCCAATCCCCACACATTAAATAACCCCATCCCAAGCAAATCCCCCACACATTAAATAACCCCATCCAAGCAAATCCCCAAATTAAATAACCCATCCCAAGCAAATCCCCCACATTAAATAAACCCCCACATAATACCCCCATCAAGCCAAATCCCCCACACATTAAATAACCCACCAAGCCAAATCCCCCACACATTAAATAACCCCCATCCCACCAAATCCCCACACATTAAATAACCCCCATCCCCAACCACATTAATACCCATCCAACCAAATCCCCCACACATAATACCCCACCAGCCAAATCCCCACACATTAAATAACCCCATCCCAAGCCAAATCCCCCACACATTAAATAACCCCACCCAAGCAAATCCCCACACATTAAATCCCCCTCCCAAGCCAATCCCCACATTAAATAACCCCATCCCCAAGCAATCCCCCCACATTAAATAACCCCCATCCCAAGCCAAATCCCCCAACATAAATAACCCCACCCCAACAAACCTCACTAAATCCCCCATCACCAATCCCCAACCATAAACCCCCCCCACCAAATTCCCCCACACAAAAAACCCCATCCCAAGCCAAATCCCCCACACATTAAATAACCCCCATCCCCAAGCCAAATCCCCACACACATTAAATAACCCCCATCCCCAAGCAAATCCCCCAAACATTAAAACCCCCATCCCCAAGCCAAATCCCCCACACATTAAATAACCACCCATCCCCAAGCCAAATCCCCCACACATTAAATAACCCCCACCCAAGCCAAACCCCACACATTAAATAACCCCCACCCAAGCCAAATCCCCCACATTAAATAACCCCCATCCCCAAGCCAAATCCCTCCACACATTAAATAACCATCCCCCACAAGCCAAATCCCCACACTTTAAATAACCCCCATCCCCAGCCAAATCCCCCACAAATTAAACTAACCCCCATCCCCAAGCCAAATCCCCCACACATTAAATAACCCACCTCAAACCCCACCATCCCCCACACATTAAATAACCCCATCCCCAACCAAATCCCCCACACATTAAATACCCCATCCCAAGCCAAATCCCCCACACATTAAATAACCCCATCCCAAGCCAATCCCCCACACATAAATAACCCCCATCCCCAAGCAAATCCCCCACACATTAAATAACCCCCATCCCCAAGCAAATCCCCCCCACAACATTAAATAAACCCCCATCCCAAGCCAAATCCCCCACACATTAAATAACCCCCATCCCCAAGCCAAATCCCCCACAATTAAATAACCCCATCCCAAGCCAAATCCCCCACATTAAATAACCCCCACCCCAAGCAATCCCTCCACACATTAAATAACCCCCATCCCCAAGCCAAATCCCCCACACATTAAATAACCCCCATCCCAAGCCAAATCCCCCACACATTAAATAACCCCCATCCCCAAGCCAAATCCCCCACACATTAAATAACCCCCCACCCAACAAATCCCCCACAAAATAACCCCATCCCAAGCCAAATCCCCCAACATTAATAACCCCCATCCCAACCAAATCCCCCCACACATTAAATAACCCCATCCCCAAGCCAAACCCCACACATAAATAACCCCATCCCAAGCCAATCCCCCACAATAAATAACATCCCAAGCCAATCCCCCACACATTAAATAACCCCCCATCCCAAGCCAATCCCCCCACATTAAAAACCCCCCATCCCAAGCCAAATCCCCCACACATTAAATAACCCCCCATCCCAAGCCAAATCCCCCCACACATAAATAACCCCCCATCCCAAGCCAAATCCCCCACACATTAAATAACCCCCATCCCCAAGCCAAATCCCCCACACATTAAATAACCCCCCCCCCAACAAATCCCCCCACACATTAAATAACCCATCCCAAGCCAAATCCCCACACATTAAAACCCCTCCCAAGCCAAATCCCCACACATTAAATAACCCCCATCCCAGCAATCCCCAACATAAATAACCCCATCCCAAGCAAATCCCCCACACATTAAATAACCCATCCCAACCAAATCCTCCACAATTAAATAACCCCATCCCAAGCCAAATCCCCCACACTTAATAACCCCCATCCCAAGCCAAATCCCCCACACATTAAATAACCCCATCCCAAGCCAAATCCCCCACACATTAAATAACCCCATCCCCAACAAATCCCCACAATTAAATAACCCCCATCCCAAGCCAAATCCCCCACACATTAAATAACCCCCATCCCAAGCCAAATCCCCCACATTAATAACCCCCATCCCCAACAAATCCCCCACACATTAAATAACCCCCATCCCAAGCCAAATCCCCCCACATTAAATAACCCCATCCCCAACAAATCCCTCCACACATTAAATAACCCCCATCCCCAAGCAAATCCCTCCACACATTAAATAACCCCCATCCCCAAGCCAAATCCTCCCACACATTAAATAACCCCCATCCCAAGCCAAATCCCCCCACACATTAAATAACCCCCATCCCAAGCCAAATCCCCCACACATTAAATAACCCCCATCCCAAGCCAAATCCTCCCACACATTAAATAACCCCCATCCCAAGCCAAATCCCCCACACATTAAATAACCCCCATCCCCAAGCCAAATCCCTCCACACATTAAATAACCCCCCCATCCCCAAGCCAAATCCATCCACACATTAAATAACCCCATCCCCAAGCCAAATCCCCCCACACATTAAATAACCCCCATCCCCAAGCCAAATCCCCCCACACATTAAATAACCCCATCCCCAAGCCAAATCCCCCCACACATTAAATAACCCCCATCCCCAAACCAAATCCCCCCACACATTAAATAACCCCCATCCCCAAGCCAAATCCCCCCACACATTAAATAACCCCCATCCCCAAACCAAATCCCCCACACATTAAATAACCCCCCATCCCCAAGCCAAATCCCCCCACACATTAAATAACCCCATCCCCAAGCCAAATCCCCCACACATTAAATAACCCCCATCCCCAAACCAAATCCCCCCACACATTAAATAACCCCCATCCCCAAGCCAAATCCCCCCACACATTAAATAACCCCCATCCCCAAACCAAATCCCTCCACACATTAAATAACCCCCCATCCCAAGCCAAATCCCTCCACACATTAAATAACCCCCATCCCCAAACCAAATCCCCCACACATTAAATAACCCCCATCCCCAAGCCAAATCCCCCCACACATTAAATAACCTCCCCAAGCCAAATCCCTCCACACATTAAATAACCCCCCATCCCCAAGCCAAATCCCCCCACACATTAAATAACCCCCCATCCCCAAGCCAAATCCCCCCACACATTAAATAACCCCCCACCCGGGGACTTCCGGTTCCAGCGCGTACATGAAAGGGAGTGTGTGAGACCAGCTCCGTAACCCAGCTTCTTTCAGTGAGATTCCTGGGACCTATTCAACCTTGCGACAGGCTAATTACCTGTCAGTGAGACTCGCCAGGCATCTCCATCAGCGTATGGAGAGATTTATTAACAGAAGCGGGTCCGGAAAAGTTTTTCTCCCTGACACCACTAGAAGCGTGTGTAATACTATTGTAGGAACTCGAGGATTCTGATAGCGTGGGGCAATGAACAATCAGAGACGGGTTTCTTTGAATGCAAATAATGTATTTGTGAAACAGCAAAACACCCAAAAACAATATTCAAACAACCCGTAGTGACATGCAATGAGTCCATATATATATATATACACAAGTCCAGTTATATGAATCCGGATATATAAGTCTTTGAACCTCTATAGCGAGGGTGGTAAAGTTCTTACGACGGAGTCCTCACACAAATGTGACCACAAGGTAAGTCTGATGCACAGGTAACGTGGCTGGATTTACACACTGCTGGTGTGTGAAGAGTCAGATCCAGGTATGCAGAAAACACAGGGAGGTCCAGGAACAAGTTAATCTCAGTTGTGGCTTAATTCAGTGAAGTCCAACAACAAGTTCATATGTCAGTAAGGTTCCAGTAACAGTTCCAACAGCTCTCACCAAAGGTAATGCACAAAGGGTTAAACAGCAACAGTTCAGAAACACAGTTCTTATCAGATGGAGTGAACCAAGGGTTAAATTCCCAAGTCAACAGTTTAGTGATAACACAGTACTTTGTGCAACTTACATATGCAGAGAATGTCCAGAGCCATGGGTAGAAACTGCTGTGGCTGAGAAACACCTGAAGATAAGGTTATGCACTTTCCTGGTAAATACACAAAAGATCTGTGAGGAACAAAGCAGCTGGGTTGCAGGGAAACGGAAGCAGAATACTCCAGCAGTGAAGCCAACACCTGAGCCAGGTTTTAAACAAACGAACAGGAAGTAGGGCACACAAAACAGCAAACTCCATTTTAACAAAGGGCAAAATCATTGACAAAGTTACCTAGAAAACCCGGAATACTGACATTACTCCCCCCCTAAAGACGGCCTCCGGACGGTCCTGGACCAGGCCTGTCCGGGTATCTCGATGAAACTGAGCAATCTTCAGAGGCGCATTGATGTTACTTACTGGTTCCCAAGAATCATTTTCAGGAGAGTAACCTTGCCATCTAACTAGATACTGAAGCCGGTTTCTATGAAGTCTCGAATTAACAATATCCTGTACCACGAATTGTTCTTCGCCATCAACCAACACTGGTGGAGGGGGAGGTACGATACGTCCCTGAAACGTGTTAGGAGAGACTGGTTTTAATAAGGAAACATGAAATACTGGGTGTACCTTTAAAGTCCGTGGTAGCTTCAACCGACAGGCAACAGAGCTCACAATCCCAGTGATCTTGAATGGACCGATGAATTTCTGTCCCAGTTTCTGCGAAGGAACACCCAATTTTAGATTCTTGGTGGACAACCAAACTGAGTCTCCTACCTTATACATAGGTGCTGGTTTCCGGAATCTATCGGCCGACTTCTTGTAACGCTCCTGTGCTGTGGTCAGGGAGTCCTTCAAAACTTCAAGATTACGTTGCAACGCCGTCACTCTGTCTTCAACCGCTGGTACCGAAATCGTAACCGGAGACCTAGGCAAAATACTTGGATGATAACCCAGGTTGGCAAAAAAAGGCGTTACCTTCGTGGAACTGCTTTGGGAGTTGTTGTACGAAAATTCCGCTAGAGGAAGTAGCTTCAGCCAATCGTCCTGCAAATGACTGACGTAACAGCGTAGATATTGCTCCAAGGTTTGATTTGTCCGTTCGGTCTGCCCGTTGGTCTGAGGATGGTATGCAGAAGACAAGCAAACATTAATGTGGAGCGCAGAACAAAATCCTTTCCAAAATCTAGAGGTAAATTGTATTCCCCGGTCAGAAATGATGTCATCTGGTACCCCATGCAGCCGGAAAATGTTCTGGATAACTAGATCTACTGTCTCTGTAGCTGAGGGAAGACCAGCACACGGAATGAAATGAGCAGCTTTCGTTAAACGATCTACTACCACCAAAATAGTATTTTTACCACCAGAGGTGGGTAACTCCACAATAAAGTCCATCGAAATAGACCCCCAAGGGCGAGACGGTACAGGTAGCGGTTTAAGAAGACCAGTCGGTGAAACGCGAGGAACCTTGTACCGGGCACAAACTTCACAAGAGCGGACATAGTCATTCACATCCTTCAAGCAGGTAGGCCACCAAAAAAAACGAGTTAACAATTCCTGCGTCTTCTGTACCCCCCTATGACCAGCCAATTTAGAGTCGTGGACAAATTTGAGAACTCGAAGTCTTACAGCCTCTGGGACATAAATACATCGATCTCTAAGCCACACACCATTCCGAAGGACAAGATTCACATTGTCAGGTGGAGCTGCAAGAAATACGTCACCGTCATAGGCCAGCTTGATCTCCTGCCACAAGTCCCGGTTCCGGAGCACTCCAACGAAATTGGCCTCCGACAAGATGGTCTTCGACGGGGTCCCAGGCACGGAATCCACGGTATGGATTCGGGATAATGCGTCAGCTTTCCCATTACGTGAACCTGGGCGGTACGAAATAATAAAATTAAACTGGTTCAAGAACAAACTCCACCTAGCTTGTCGAGGAGAAAGACACCTGGCAGACTTAAGGAATTCCAAATTGCGATGATCCGTGAGTACTACTACCTGCTGAGTTGCCCCCTGCAAATGGTGTCTCCATTCCTTAAAGGCAGAAATAATTGCCAAAAGTTCCTTATCTGCCACATCATAGTTAAGTTCTGCAGAAGATAACCTACGAGAGAAGAAGGCACACGGGTGCAGCAAACCTTTCTCTCCGGTACGTTGTGAGAGGATAGCTCCCAATGCACAGTCAGACGCGTCCACCTCCACGATAAAAGGCTGTGCAGGATCCGGATGCATCAATATTGGAGCCGTGGTAAAACAACCCTTCAGGCGATCAAAGGCTTCCTGAGCTTGCGAAGACCATTCAAACTTCTTCCCCTTCTTGGTGAGGAGAGTGATGGGACGGACAATTTCTGAAAAATTTCGGATAAACCGTCTATAAAAGTTAGCAAAGCCAATGAATCATTGTACCTCCTTAATGTTTCCTGGTACCGGCCAGTCCAAGATTGCCTGGATCTTGCTGGACTCCATATTCAATCCCTGAGGCGAGATAACATAGCCTAAAAATTGAATTTCAGAACAATGGAACTCACACTTTTCGAGTTTGATGTACAAATGATTATCTCTCAAACGTCTAAGTACGGTCTTGACATGTTCCTGATGTTCCTGTAAGGAGTCAGAAAAGATTAAGATGTCATCAAGGTAAATTACCACATATTGGTCCAATAAATCCCTGAAAATGTCGTTGGCTAAATGTTGAAAAGCAGCAGGAGCGTTACAGAGTCCGAATGGCATCACCAAATATTCAAAATGTCCATACCGGCATCTAAAAGCTGTCTTCCATTCGTCTCCGGGCCGTATACGGAGTAAATTATATGCCCCACGAAGATCTAATTTGGTAAATACCTTGGCCTGGCGAACTCTTTCCAACAATTCTGGAATTAGGGGCAACGGGTACCTGTTACGAATGGTTACCTTATTTAACTCCCGGTAGTCAATGCAGGGTCTTAGAGTACCATCCTTCTTCTTTACAAAGAATATTGGAGCTCCCGCTGGTGAAGAAGATGGTCGGATAAACCCCTTGGCTAAATTCTCATCTATATACTCTCGTAAAGATTTTAATTCCGGAGCCGCCAACGGGTAAACATAGCCGAAAGGAATCGCTGCTCCAGGAAGCAATTCTATGGGGCAGTCATACGGTCTATGTGGGGGAAGTTGATCTGCCTTCCTTTTATCACAAATGTCTGAGAATTCCTGATATATCAGAGGGAGAGTAGGTACCTGTATCACCTCTTCCAAGTTCTGGGTAACTGGAGCCGCTACAGTTGGACTGATGGTAGAACTGCACTTCGGGAGAAAGGTTATCTCCTTGGTTTCCCAATTGATGATTGGATTTTGTGACCATAACCAGGGAATTCCTAAAATTACAGGAAAATGAGGAGAAGATATTAACATGAATGAAAGTGTTTCTTGATGGTCTGGTTCCATCTTACACTCCAGAGGCACTGTCTCCCGATCTACTGGTCCAGAAACTAATGGGGAACCATCCACCGTTTCCATAGTGATTGGTGAAGCTCTTAGTTGTGTCTTTATACCATGTTCCTTTGCAAAAGAAGAATCCATGAAATTCCCACCTGCTCCAGAGTCTATCATGGCAGAACTTGATATCCACTGTTCCTCCACTGAATCTGTATAGGAAGAGAACAATGTGAATATTTCTCCCCTTGATCTTTAGGGGAAGTCGGCATCAGTATTGGGGGAAAAACTGCATCTAGATGTAGACTGGTTTCCGAAACTTCAGACTCAGCGTCTGTGTTATCATAATCCCCTACTACCGCCAACACCTTGTTGGGTCGCCTAGGACATTTAGGACAATTGATGAGGAAATGGTCCGATTGACCACAATAGAAACATAAGCGCTCACGGAGACGGTGTTCGCGGCGTTCATTATTCTCACGTCTCTGCAGTGAGTCCACCTGCATAGGCACCTCCTCAGCCTCTCGCGGGTTTTTGCCTGTGGTTTCCCTGGACGGAAGAGAGTAATT